>JABCKI010005968.1:0-21671 GCA_018282025.1 Sphagnurus paluster
AGATAATAAGTAATCTAATCTACAGTGTCTATGATAAGATAAGTGGACTTAGTGAAAAAGAAATAATAGGTGTTTGGAGCGATTCCATAACAGCCGCGTGCTGCTCGGCCCCAGCCTTGTGCTGACGGGCACTCACCACAAGGCCGTCGAGTTGGAGATCCTGCGTGCCGGTGGCAAGATTGTGCCGTGCATGGGCAGCCGCGAGGAGGAGGCACTGGCAGTTGAGAACTGTGAACTGCTTCTCTGCTGACTCGGAGAGTTTTAGTATGCGTGCGAGGAACCCATCTACCTCTTTGATAGTCAGGATGTTTTACTCCGGGACCACGGGCATCTAACCAGCGCCATTCCGAGATCCATAATCCACTTATTTTCTCTGATTGGGTGCACAACCCCGTGCAAAGCAAGGGTACTAGCTAGTTGATACCACCACCTTCTTGACCTCAAACCACCATCATCTCCAATTCTTCCCACGGTTTCCACACCATGGCAAGCAAGAAAACCAAGCGCAAGGCTACATCGCCAGCAGAATCCATCCGCCCCGCCCCCTCTCGCCCGGTCTCCCCAGTCTACCAGGCTGCGAGCCGCTGTGATACGCCCAATCAGGGCTACTTCGACCCCCAACATTCACAGGAACACCTGGATAACGACAGCTCCTCGGAGCTTGAATACCACCAAGAAGAAAACGATCCCAACTCCCCCAAAGCGATCCTCCTCAGAGCCTCAGAAATACTGCAGACTAACGAGGAAATCCGCGCCCTCCTCCTCCCCTCCTACGCCGAGCTCATCCTCGAGCTGGTAACAAAGCACCACCCCTTCATCAGCAAGAAAATCCTTGCCAACAACAAAGCCCACAAAGAGCTGACTGCCCAGGCAGTCGCCGCAGCCCTAGTAGCAGCCACCCCCCCACCCCCACCTCCCCCAATTATGGAGGTAGACCCCCCCACTACCCCCACTGGCCCCAAACCCCCAGGCGCCACGCCTCGCCCACGAGGCAACCTCACCCCTCCGGCAGCCCCCGTGCCTCAAGGCAAGCCTGCCCTCCCCCGCACTCCCCCGACCAAACGTGCCCCAAAATGCGCGGCCCCCCCTCCCCCCACTCAAGAGGCTCCCAAGCCGTCTTACGCTGCGGCCCTCGGGTCCAAGGCGCCCCGCCCCCGCAAAGCCCACCCGCCCACGATGCTGGTGGCCCCCGAAACAGCCAAATGGGTAATCATTCCCAAATACAAGTCCCTACTCCGGAGCATGCCCAAGCTCCCCTCCTCACACTCCATAGTTAGCGCAATAAACGAAGAATTCCGCAGCGCTAAAAACGAAATCGTTGAGGGGACCGTGATCGCCGACCTCGGCCCTTCCCCCATCCTTGCAGCCAACTGGACAGTAGGCTGCAACATCCTCATCACCGCCGTCAAAACCCGTGAGGAATACGGTTTTGACACTCTCGCCTACGGGCTCGTGCTGAAAGGCGCGCTGTACAAGATACCCAACTTCTCCACTACTGTCACAGCCATCATCCCCTACCGGCCAGCCTCCCGCCTCCAAATCAAAGGGCTCCCAACCTGGGACCCCGCCACCAACAAACCAGTCAAGCTGACCTCGGTCTACCAAACGCTCGACGACCTCGGCATCTTCAAAGGTGTCGAACTCATCAAGAACGGTCCCGCTCCCAGCGACGCCCTGTCCTGGGCCCGGGACCCCAAGACCTTCAATGCCGAATCGCGCCCCTGCGCGGTCACGGTAAGATTCTACAACAACAATGGTCGAGAGACCGGGGCCCTACTCAAGAAGGCCTTTTATCTCCTCGGCTGTCGTCGCCGCTTCGACAAGTGGCCCGCCCGTCCCCCGCCCCCTAAAAAGGGCCAGTCTCCTCAAGCAGCAAGACCTCAAGCCGGACATACCTAGCGACGTCAAGCCTGTGTCCCCCCGGCCACCTTCCTGCTTTTATATATTTTCTTCTCTTTCTTTATTCTTACTCTACGTTTCGGATACATGCCCAACAGCGGCCCATACTCACCAGGAAACGGTAGTCGCCACACCCTTTCCCCATACCCTCCACCATCGTTACAATTCCACCAGCCGACTTAACTCGGCCACATACGTTACCTCTTATCTCTACAGCGCCCGTAGTCCACGTGTACTTAAATGCGCTATATAAATTGGTTAAAAAAAAAAAAAAAAAAAAAAATAGCTAGTTGATACCAAGTACTCGAGATTAGCTACTTATTTGCTGATTAACAGCGAAATAAAATCAATGATATCAATGATACATCACTAGTTAGCTGATAATTGACCTTACATCAGTTGGTGCAATCAGATTTTTGACCGTGGACTTCCCGCCAACCTTACGCTTGCCTCCGCTTGCACCTGCAGCTATTGACGTGCCGCATGCATTTATTTCAGTATCATCCTGCCAAAGGTTTTCAGGGCTTCTTCAGACCTCTCCACCATCAGCCGCTACAGCGCATACTACCTTCAACCGCGATTCGAACTACACGATCATCGCCAATCGCGTCAACCTCGAGGCTCACCTGGTGATAACTTGATATCGGCGCAACCACGCGTTTCCCGTCAGCTCTGTCGCTTACTAGTGTTGGAAAAAGTCATTATACGAAGATGAACCATAGTGTAATCAATTTTTGTTAAAAATTTCTAATGACCAAGAGAAACTCACTGCGGCTTAGGATACCTCTGAAGACTCGAGGCAAGTATTTACCTGCCGCCCAGCCCGGAGCGTGGAGGTGACCGAAGGGCCTGGGGCTCGGTGTTGAAACTTGGCTAGACCTAATCGGGGTTGGCTGGTCCAAGCGCCGACTACAGCCGAGCTTAAGACGTGACCTGATGCATTTTATCAGATAAGGGGGTTGACTTTGATCAAGTCACACCTTCACCTCAGTGCTCACTACCCATCTTCATTCTCCCTCCTGCGCTTCCCTCTCGTGCTGCATGAGCTCTAATATCCTCTGAAGAAGTAGTCAGGAAATTGATACCCCAGAAGACATCCAGTTACAAGACATGCTGCCAACAAATAACCTACATGACGTTCGTGAGGCCGAGGCCCTGCTTCCGGGTCACAATCGCAGAAAGAATCAATTCGGAACACCGAAGGCGCTCTTACCCAAATTCAATAATTGGAAGGCAAATCCTTACTGGCATGTCCTTGTCATTCCCTTGCTTGATTAATCGCTGAGAGCCCTACAGGCTGATCCCTATCGTTCTTGTAGGATCTATGTCGGTGCGTAGACTCTGTCGAGAAGTGTTCAAGAAATACCAACACCCATCTAGCGCGGTGTCACTATGTCTCCGCGAATTCAAGTGTACAAAGCCATCGCTTGCCGCGTCCTCAACGATGACTATGACTCACCTGGTGTTAACCTTGCTTCCGTCGACTGCTCTGGGTCCGCAGTTCAAGCGCGTGCTGCTAAAATTCAAGCATGTACGCTAATCATATTGCAACACAGTGTTCCTAGTTGGACTAACGTTATTTGCAGCTGTCGTTACCCTGATGAGTGTACTAAGCGCAATCACGACCGGGTTTTGGAGTCGGCTGGGAGACATACACGGAAGGAAGCCAGTGTTGGCACTATTCCTATTGGGAGCTATCTCTATGTAATACACTCTTGGTTCACTGACTCTGAAGTATGCTGAATAAATTTACAGGGAGACTTTCTACGTCCTGGTCATGAACCCAAGATCAGTGTTCGGCCGTCATGCAGAACAATTTATCCTAGTTGGACCCATTCTCGAGGGATTGATTGGAGGTCTATCAGCCTTTAACGGCGTCGTCCATGCGTGAGTACAGTTTGTCGTCAATGTCCACCTGCAGCTTTCAAAATACAATTCTACAGCTACACCTCCGACTGCACACAGCATGGATCCAGGTATGTGACACGAACGATATCTGGATATATCTTAAATAAAGTCATTAGATCCAAAATTTTCTCCACGATCCAAGGTATCGTCTTCATTGGCCTTGCCATAGGACCATGGGTATGCAAATCCTCCATTTCATTAGTCTCTATATTTACGGGGTCTCTTCCTACAGTTTAGCAGCATGGTGCTACCAAAATACACGACTCTCGATGTAAATGCAGCATTCTTCTTGAGCATAGCGCTTCTGGCAGCTACGCTCTCTTTCGTCATATTTGTCTGTCCTGAATCGCGAGAACCTACGCCACGCGAGGATGTCATAGCAAATCGTGAGACCCGCTCGTTCAAAACCTCGCCCATTTTTATGGCGCGCAAATATGCACAGCAGTTTCTCTCTGCGCTTATTATCCCTATTGCGATGTTTAAGCCACGGCCGAAACCTCTAGGCTCCCGTATGAACTATAATCTCACTCTTTTGGGAGCAGGGATGTTCCTCTACCTGATTTCAACGGTACGTATATCCCCCTACCTTTCCGAAGTTTTTCTGAAAAATTACGAATATAGGGAGTGTATACGAGCAAGTACATGTATGCGCAACATGTATACTCTTGGACAACTGCGCAGGTGAGTTGAACACCTCACTGGTGACATTGTGTTGATTGTCTTTCATCAGCTGGGTTACTACATGTCGCTTATATGGATTGCTAGAGCTTTCAACCTACTCGTTTTCCTCCCTAGTGGGTATTTTACCTACTTTTTCTGAAAACAAAAACCACTAAACCAGTAACCAAAAGTTGTAATATCATACTTGAAGCCGAAACCGCCCCCAGCGGGCACTTCCCCAAGTCCCGAAAATATCGCCGCGGAAATGAAATTCGACAAACAGCTTGCTCGAGCCTCCCTTGCCGTGGACGGCCTGGCAGACGCCCTAGTTGCTCTGACACCAACGTCTTCGCAGCCTACTTTCATCGCCTTATCATGTCTCTCTTCATTCACTTCAGGGGGTAACCCTGCACTCCACTCCCTAGGTGCAGTTTGTCTCCATGCATGTGGGTTTAGTTCAGAAGTAGGTGCCCTATTTGGTGGTATGGCGGTCCTTTCAGCTATCGCTCACACTATCTCGGTGCGTAAAATACACTACTTCAGCTCTCAGATTCCCATCTTTACTTTTGTGGCTCTAGCCTTCTATTTATGCCATGACCTATGCCTCAACAGTGGCGTACTTTCCTAAAATGATCTTTGTACTTGCCACAGGCTTGCTGTCCTCGGCTGTACTTCTCCTGGGCGGCATCAAATCAAGGCCAGAAGACGTCGTAACCCTTGAGACTTCGAGGACGACTCTCATTGCCGATGAAGATGATGACGATGCGACTATCGGTGTTGACGCGTAGATGACTGACTTTGATTATTCACGATGTGTCGTATGATTCTTTTAATGATCTACTGTAATTGTGTACTCAAAGAAACGGTCAATGCACCTCTAATGATACAACGATAATATTGTCCCCGTCACAGCTTATGTTCATATCATGAATATGAATGTCATAATGAATGTTTTTTAAAATAAAAACAATCCCCCAAAATTGGACACACCCGGAATTGAACCGGGGACCGCCCGCATGCTAAGCGGGCGTGATAACCAACTACACCATGTGCCCTGTAGAACATTGCTGAACATTGTCTCTGCCCTCATCAATAGTGTTTTCCTTCTTTCTAATTCTGGAGCCAATCACTGCTTTAAATATTTCTGGCTTGGTTTCTATGCAGAACCCGGAACTGCGATGTGGAATCTTCGCTTGCGCGTAAGGATCGTCTCGCAATACTATCGCGTTGGCCAATGATTAGTCAGCGAAACAACTCTTTCTGGTGCCTCGAGTCTCGTGTCTTACTCTTCGGTGACGGTGACTACTATGTCTAATCTAAAATCCTATCTTGCGGAAAAGTATATGTCTGGTCCTAAAGCCGATGCCATCCTCGCTAGGACCACCCCACTTAAGAAGAAGAAACGCAAGGCCCCAGCATCGGCGCCAGTGTCGTTCCTGCCGAATCTCTGTGACGACGACGGTGGTTGGGGTGCGCAGGAGAAGGAGGAGGTCGACGAGGCGGCAGAGGCTGTTGTGGCAAGCGACCGTGGGTTTAAGAAGCGGAGGGTTGCCCAAGCAGAGGGTTCGGGTTGGGCGACAGTGCGGGAGGGTATCAAGCAGGAGAGTCCACCGCCAGAACCTGACGAGCAGCCGGTGGTTGTGGAGGACTCAAAACCGTTCGTGGGTGGTCTAATGACGGCCAGCCAGCTCCAGAAGACGATGTCGAAGAAGGATGTCGTACCGACGGTTACCGCGGAGGAGATTGCCCAGGCGCAGGAGACGGTGTATCGAGACGCAAGTGGCAAGAAGATTGATACTAAGGCCGCGCGGGCTGAGGCTGCTCGCTTGAAACGCGAGAGGGAAGAGAAGGAAGCGCAGAAGATGGAGTGGGGCAAGGGTCTCGTGCAGCGGGAGGAGAAGGAGAAGCAAAAACTTGAACTCGAGAAACTCAGGGGAAAGAAGTTCGCCCGACATGCAGATGATGCAGATCTCAATGAGGAGATGAAGGCGAAGGAACTGTGGAACGATCCCGCTGCAGCGTTCTTGACTGTGAGTCTCCCTTGTATTCCGTATAGTCAATGCACTCCTGAATCACGCTTGACTACAGAAAACGAAATCCAAGGGCCCTCGAAAGCCTGAATATAACGGGCCCCCACCACCTCCAAACCGTTTTGGAATCAAGCCCGGATACAGGTGGGACGGCGTTGGTATGTCCATGTCCAGTTCTATCCGTGAAGTTCTCTGACATATGCTGTTCTTAGACAGAGGCAATGGGTTTGAGAAGAAACTCTTCCAGAGTAAAAATGAGAGGAAACGCAAAGGCCTGGAGAGCTATCAATGGAGTGTGGATGATATGTAGATGTGAGCCATCTTCGACTTGTCGAACTGTGATTTTTCCCTTGTCGTGTGCCCATGTTCCGTAAGTTCCATTCATATACCCAGTATACAAATTCCCTCACGAATCATAGAAGGGCTGTCTAGGTATATGAATTACCCCGCGTCCATTATCAGCTGGCCTCCAAGAGAAGGACATCTTGACAGGCACGTCAAGGTTTCACTGAGTGAGAACTGTCGTACGCCAACCCACGAAAGAGAGCACACTTGACAATCACCTTCGACGAATGGAAACACTCCATATTTCAGACGAACCTGTTGATGGCGACCCGTTGAACGACAGGGCTGGCCCCGATGACCATCCTATAGACAGAGAATCTTTACCGGTTGTCGTAGGTAGTTGCCAGTGATTTTGACGCGATGTCGAAGAACTCTAACCTTGTAAGACGCATCAATCGTGTAACACATGGATCGCCATTTTGATGAACGTTAACCCACACACGTTTATCCCATCCAACTACTTTGCCTATCTCACCTCCCCTGGGCCAAGCCTTTTTTCCAACGGTCCTAACACACTTGTTGAGCGTGGGCGGCATATGCAATAGGGTGTGAAATTCGACGTAACCATCTTGTCCTGGGTCCGCAACACAACATGCGTCTCGCGCCCTTCGCTGTCGTTGAGAAGACGAACGTGCGAGCCGAATAGCTTCCCTCTAGTCCCGTCAGTCGTGTGCGATCAAGGTCTCGGCACGAAGCATGCGCGCTTCAACTCTAGCTTACCCCTTGGACCGACGCTTAGTATAAAGGACGGCAACGTACAGAATCTATACCCACTGCCCCCTTTCCGACCAACTTAACGCGATGTGGGGACCCGCCAGTGTCACCGTAGCCACACTCCTTTTCGGCGCGAACGTCGTATCCGCGCAATCCTTCAAGCGTCTTGGAGGTTGCCCCAAGCTCGGATGTGTGTTTCCCCCTGACCAGACCGACTTCCTTGTCGGCCAGTACTTCGATATACGCCTCGAGGTCCATGCTCCAGTTAATGGTCCCGAGGCCACCAACGGAGGTGTGCCCGACGAGGCATTTACGTTCTGTATTCAGAACGGCAAGGGCCCTTGCACGGACGCGGCGACATTTTTCAAAGTCAAAGAACCCGAGTTGGAGAAATGGAACTTCAAGTGCGTGGTTATCTCTGTGCTGACTTTTTGAAAGATTAACGCGTCGTATTCTAGTTATTATGAGGATCTCTTCGCACAAGATGCTGGTACTAAGACTATGGTCAACGTCGCATCCAAGGCCTACCGTGGCGTGAGTTTCCTAAACCTCAATTTAGTTGTCTCTTCTGACGTATTCTTTACTAGCTCGCCCTCACCACTGTTAGTAGGGCGGTATTTCATCGTTTTCTATTTTAACTAACGTTTTGTATAGCCCGGCAATTACCAAGCCAAACTCAAGTACTATGGTGGTAGCGAAACCGTTGCCAATTGGGTCGTTCGCGAACCCGCCAAAAAGCGCAAGGCCAAGAATGTCATTTTATTCATTGGTGATGGTGAGTCTTTTCCTCGTCGACCGCACATCTTCGATGCTAAAAAGTCACAGGCATGACCCAGCCCATGATCACTGCTGCCCGTCTGATCGCGCACAAATCCATCAATGGCCGTTACCAGTCTCTCATGCAGATGGATCAAATGGACTACCTCGGCCAGTGCGTCGCTCGTTTTCTTCTCTTTGTATGGGGTAGCGTTCTAATAAGACATACTAAAACAGCCAAATGACCCACTCCCTTGATTCATTCATTACTGATTCCGCCAACTCGGCTACCTCTCTTTACACTGGCAAGAAAGCCTCTGTCAGCTCTCTCAATGTTTACGCCGATAGCGTATGTCCTTCTCTATCGAGAATCTGGGTAATCACTGATGAATCTGGGACACTAGTCTCCGAACTCGCTCAACGGCGCAAAAGTTGAAACCATCGCGCAACTCTTCCGTCGTGTCATCGGCGGCCCTATTGGCATGGTCTCCACTGCTGTTATTGCTGATGCTACCCCGGCTGCCCTCTGCGCGCACACCCGTGACCGTAAGCGTCCTGTAATTAGACTATCATAACCCCAACGAAACATGGTCTTTCCTAGGCAACCAGTTCCCCCAGATCATCCAGGAGTACCTCAATGGCGCGACTTCTGTCAACAGCACGCTCAACTGGCCCACCGGCTGCGACGGTCCTGATGTTGTCTTCGGGTACGTAGTTGCTTTTTTAGCTTCGGAATCCGCGATGCTGATGTCTCATCTTAGTGGTGGCGCCGAGAACTTTATTGCTGGCCCGTCGTCTCCCGGAGGCGCGGATTACTACAAGGCCTTCCAGGATAAGGGCTACAACGTTGTTTACACCAACACAGAGCTCCAGAAGGTCGGCAACGACAAGAAGACCCTCGGCATCTTCTCCAGTGCGTTTGTGTATTACTTCTGCCGTTTGGTCTTGTTTTCACACATGAATTTATTGCAGAGTCCAACATGTAAGAGAGCATCCGGAATCTGGTCTGGTGATTTCTAATTAGGAATCGTGATCATAGGGCCAAGTGGATCGACCGCCGCATCTACCCCAAGAACCTCCTGAACCAGAAGAACTCACCCACTGGAGATGGCACAGATGCCGTTGACCAGCCTGGCCTGAAAGATATGACTCTCAAGGCCATTGATATCCTCCAGGCGCGCCAGAAGCAGAATAAGACTGGTTTCTTCTTGATGTCCGAGGCTGCTAGCATTGACAAGGTTGGTTTCCAATGCTGCTCCCAGCGCGAAACTTTATAACACGAAATTGATTTAGATGATGCATGTGTTGGATTACGACCGTGCCCTCGGCGAACTGCTCGAACTCGACGATACTATCCGCGCAACCATTGCTCGTGAGCTCACGTCTTTTCCTGATGTGGAATTGTCAATAACCTTCACCTTTCACCAGACCTTAAAAAGATCGGCGAGTACGAGAACACACTCATCGTCGTGACTGCCGACCATGGACATGGATTTGTGCGCTTCCTGTCCGACTATACTTGGCTTCTTCCTGACTAATTCGTGTATCAGGACGTCTTTGGCGGCGCTGATACCAAATACCTCGCCGCTCAAACTGATGACCGCAAGAAGAGGAACGCTGGTGCGTACTATTTCTGTGCTTGTCGTGAGGATTCTGAGTTATTTATGTAGTTGGCACCTACGAAAACGCTGGCCTTAGCGGATATACCGTCGCGGAGGGTTCGCTCCCTACCAACAACACGATCATTTTCGGTTCTGAGGGCCCCAACTTCCCCGTCCAGTGGAACCCGCGCTACACTTTCGCAGCTGGATTCGGCGCTGCTCCTGATCAGTAAGTCGTGAATCGCATACAGAATGCAATGTTTCTGAGTTAATTTCCTCAGCCGCGAGGGCTACGCAATCAACCAAAATGGACCCCGTGTCCCTGCTACAAAGGGCTCGAGCGGAGGATACGAAGTCAATCCCGCTGACCAGCCTAACGGTTTCACTGTGCCCGGAACTCTTCCTACTTCGCAGTCTTCGGGTGTGCACTCTCTCCAGGGTAAGTTGCTTGTTACCGCATTGCCACTAGTTCTGAGCCGTGGTTGCAGATGTATCCGTCTTCGCCAACGGACCTGGTGGTGAGGCATTCCGTGGTGTCTGTAAGTATCTTGAACGCGCTGTAGAGCTGGCTCGAGGACTAAAAATGTGTGTTTAGACAACAACGTTGAGATTTTCTTCAAGATCGCGGATGCGCTTGCGATTGGATCCGAAGAAGGCCGTGATCATCATCATCATCATTAACAGCTTAGACAGAATAATATTTGCGATGCGTAGCTACTTAATAGACAATGATCTTTGAATGAACAAGGGGGCCAACAATGAACGCGCCGAAGAGGCATTGTGCAGTGATGCAAACACGGAATAACAACGCACCACGCGTGGACGTCCTTCATTTCACGCAACGTCCTCGAGTTTTCCGACGCTTGAATTGAATCCACGCTAGCGCACGCCACATCTCCACAGCAAACACGAGTCTGACACGACTTTCTTATCCATCTTAACTCGAGAACGTTGATGTCCTTCTCGAGCACACCTCTCGGTCAAGGCAAACGTCTCGATCACCACACTTTTCTTAGGAAAGCAACATCCAACAACCAGCGCACCGCTAACTCTCTCAGCTTACCACCCACATCCTACTTACACGGGTAACTTTATGCCTTCCAACCTTGTTTACACACTTTTTTTCTGACCCTTCACTGCAGGGCATTACTATCTGGCTCAAAGGCCACATCGCCCAACCCCGAACCCACACACGACAACGAATACGACACTGCGCTCGCACAATTCGCCCGCATCAAACAGCGCGAACAACTAGCAAACCGACCCGGTGGTCCAAAAATCATCACCTCGCCCCCCAAACCTGACAAGTGGGCCGTCAAGGACACCTCTGTTAACATCGCCAGTGCATTCCACCAAGCCGCCGATATGAGCAACCCAAACAACTCCTGGGCCTCAGGCTCCACCCGCCCGCAAATAGCACCTCGCAGCACCTCCGTCGAATACGAAAGTCAAGTGCAGGCCACTACGACTAGTCGTCGACTCGCTGCCCCGCCATCCAAGAGTCTCTCATCGATCTCTTCCCGCACCACTATTCCCCGCAAACCCCTCTCAAAGGCCTCTTCGGTCCGACACGTGCCAGACTCTGAGGGCGAAGAAGACCGGCCTGCAGCAAATGGCCGCGGCAAGAGCCCCTTACAGCCTATGATAGAATCAGCACGGCGTATCGGCGCGACCGCCAGCTTTTACTTGCAGCAAAAGCTCGCGGAACCCGGGGAAGCATCAAAGGAGAAGGAATCGAGCTATGAATATGATGCAGAGGAGAGAGAATACCAGAATTCACAATCGACGGCGAGGCGCGCCAACAACGCCGCTAATAAGCGGGGCCGTATATCCATGGACAATAAAGCCTACAAACCTTCTCAGTCAGATGAGGAGACCTCCGATGAAGATGTTGAAGGGGAAGGAAAGACCAGGCGGAGAAAGAAGAAGCCTCTTCTAAACGGACTTTCGCTACCAATTATCGCTGGAGACAAGAGGAGAAAGAGAAGAACAAAAGGCAACAAAGCTAATATCGAAGAAGAGGGAGAGGAAGGGGAACACACCGGAAGTGAAGACGAATCAACAGAACAAGTAAGTCTCCTGACAAGCACTTTGTTAATTATACTCATTTTTCCCGCTAATCACAGCAATCGGTATCGTACCAGCGCGCTTCAATACCGAGAAATTCAGAACCGCCACAACGGCAGCCTTCAGTCGCTCGTGGCTCCGTACCTCGAGAATTACCTTCGATCAATCCAGACGAATCAATCGATGCAGAGCAGGGCCTCGATTCCATCCCTGAAGTCGACGAGGATCAACTAGACATTCACCCAGAACCAGAAAGACACCGTCGACGATCCGTCTCACGTCCGCCTACTGCCCTAGGAGGAACTCTAGGGACTCTTGTTAACTTCGCCACGAGACAAGTCTTGAGAGCTGGTCTCTTTGTGGTCAGTGTCTTTTTCTTTATCGGCACACTTTTCGGTACCCTTTTCGACCTTATGCTTCGCCGTCCGTGGGGATGGTTTACCGGCGGTGCTCCTATCGGGAAGTACATCGTACTCGGACTTATCCTATCTTCAGCATATTGGCTACGCGACCCACTACTACAATACGTCCCCGTTCCGCGCGGTAGTTCACACGCCTCGTTACCCGTATACCACGCACCAGACGTCCCCGCGGCAAATATCGCGGAGCTTGCCTCGCGCCTGCAACGCATCGAGAACGCACTCTCAGGGCTGTCGCTGGATGCAGAGAAGGGAAGACTACGTGCAGAGCACGAGGCGCGCGAACAGCTTGAGCTGATGAGCCGTCTGGGCGCCCTGGAGGGCAAGGTGTCGGTGGAGACCAGGCGTGCAGCAGAGGCAGAAGCGCAAGCGAGGAATGCGGCAAAGGAGGGGCTGGGTGTCATTAAACAGGAAGTCGAGATACTCCAGGCCCAGATCCAGGCCGCGCAACAGCAACATCAAGCGCCACCGCCAAACAGGGAACATGTATCCACGAACGATGCGGAGGCGCGTGCGAAGGTCAAGGCGCTGGAGGAGCGTTTGGGCAGTGTGGAAGGCGGCGTCAAGGAAGCATTAGAGCTTGGAAGGAAGGCAACCTCCAGTAACACCGGCGTTGTCAGTACAGGTCCTAGCGCTGCATGGTGGAACAAGCTCGCATCGGGAGGCGCTGCGAAGTCTGGTCTAACGATCAAGTCCTCCGATGGGCAAGACGTCACCTCGTTGATCGAACATCTCGTCGATTCTGCCGTGTCAACTCACAGTAAGGACACTTTGGCACGCCCCGATTTCGCACTGCACTCCGGCGGTGCGCGTGTGATACCCTCTCTCACAAGTCCCACTTTCGAGATACGGCCAACGAACCTCCGCGGTCAATTGCTGGAGTTTATCACGGGCAACGGTCGTGCGATTGGGCGCCCGCCAGTTTGGGCTTTGCACCACGAGCAGCAGAACGGGCACTGCTGGCCGGTGGCGGGCTCCACAGGCCAGCTGGGCGTTGCTCTTGCCGCACCGACGTACATCTCTGATATCAGCATCGATCATGTCGCGAAGGAGGTAGCGTTTGATATGCGCAGTGCCCCACGCGAGATGGAAGTATGGGGTATGGTGGAGGGTAAAGACAATGTGGCCAAGGTGCGGGACTGGATTACGGAGAAGGCCAAGAGACGGGAGGAAGCACTGGAGAATGGGGAAGAGGTCGAGGAAGAGCCGGAGTACCCTAAGACCCTGCCGCGTGTCCCGCAATATGTCCGCATCGCAAACTTCTCGTACGATATCCATGCGGCACGGAATGTGCAGACGTTCCCGGTAGACAAGGAGGTCAAGGCCCTCGGTGTGGACTTCGGGATCGTGGTGCTAATGATCAAGAGCAACTGGGGCAGGGAAGAATACACCTGCCTGTATCGCCTGCGAGTACATGGAGAGAAGATGGGAGAGACTCCATTGCCCTATCCCGAGGTGGCGTAGGTGAGGTTTGGGGATACTAATATTTACTCCTGATCATGATGACCACGCAAGCCATTATGCTTGCTCTCTTATTCCTTCTAGTATTGCTTTTTCTTATCTTCCTTATCCTTGTCTGTGCGTCCTTGTGGATTAATTACGCCGCACTCTTTTTATTCCATTAGTCGTTCACGGGTACATATATCTCGGCATAGTGAAGTACATATCTCGCTCTTTCCTCGGCACCTTTCCCTCTCGTCTATCCAGCTCTTACACTATCTCTCTGCTTTAGATGTAAAATGAAATGAATTTACCAATCCCAACTTCTGTGCTTCGCTGCGTTTGGTGTGAGCCTCAACATTGGGTTTCATTTCCTCAAGATTGAGTTTCGTTGCCTCAACATTACGTTCCATTACCTGAATTCAATGCCTTTGGTTAGTTATGGCAATACTATAACGGTTACCTCCAACAGCTTAATTTTATTTCCTGCGTCATGCATGGAGTGGCCTGACTTGCTACCAGTCGTCAACTACATCGGATCATTGAAGAATTTAGGGCAATGAAATCGAACCAAAAAGAAAAACGCACTGCCACGACCAACGGGTGCCCTTTCACACCGGGTTGGTGATAAGATCATTGTCCCCTATAACCATAGTTATGGCGGGCAGGCACCGTTTCTGTTTCTGGTCACTTTAAGATCACAGATAACTTGGTTTACAGCTATTCAATGTTCATAGTACTTGATCTTAAGACTCGGAGGTGTCACCCACTCCATCGACGACACTTTCCTGATTCTCCTAAGAAAAGAATCAGTTTTCAATGAATGCCATGTCTGGAACCTAGTAAAGCGCCTACTTTCATGAAAAGGGAATGGGTTGGACCATGGGACCATAAAGCCTGTACTATCTCGGATGGGGGCTCGGATGGGCGGATGTGAGTCGTTACTTCCCTGTAACGCGGGAGCTAAGTACAACCTGTTTCAGGAGGGCAATTGCATGTACATCCACCTCATCCAGGCCTGCTTTGCATTTTCCTTGATATGGTCGGTACCTTCCCCGCGGATTATAGATTCATAAGAAGCAATCACGTCCTTGCGCTGTGATTCATCCAATGGCTTAGTGAATTCCGTCGTGTAGTTCATTAAATTAGTCTCATCTCTCTTTGTTGATTATAGTACCGTTACCATTTTTCAGGAGAAGCCTCAGCTGCGCGCCCATTCGCACCGAAAACGTCGTTGATCTCACTTTAGCCATAGCATAATTATTATTGACACCTCAAAAAAAAAAAAAAAACAAAAAAAAAATTACGGACCTTGGCGATCCCGTAAATATTCCGCTACAAAAGTTTTTGAGGATAATGTAATTTAAAGAATTGTGATACTGACCACAGAACAAGGCTTGCCACGGTATGGCAGTTTTGCTATTAATAGATACAAATAAATACATCAATAACGGAAAGATTGTAGTTCGGAAATGTATACTCACTTGCGCATAGAGAAGGAGCAAGAGTAGCCCCCTACACTAATTGGTTACATTCGTCCTCCAAAGTGTAAAATTGGACTCACCCATCCTCCACTGAAAAGATGCCACTTGAATTTTTCATATTTAGGCAGTCCTGTCAGTTGTTTGATATCATTCACGGTATCTTGAGCATTTATGCCCTTTGTACTAGACCACCACAATAGGAAGACCTGGTAGAAAAAGGTTTAAAAATGACGCGGGTCTCAAAATATCATCTTACCTTGACGTTTTCCAGACCAGTGAAAAAGTTAATATCATCTTTAATAAAAGATGCTTGTTGATCTGCACCAATTGCTAGAATAAGGACAGCTTCAGTTTTACCATATGTTTAAGGAGGATTGTGGAAACTCTACTGGGAATGAACATCATTGTACTTGGCATTAGTTACAAGAGACGGGAAAAAGAGCCCTGATCTCACCTAGTGTGCTATCCTGGTCCCGATGGGCATACACGTCATAACTGTAGGATAAATTCAGCTTCTAAACAGAAGGTTTCAATATTGCACACCCACTGGAGTGTGCGATCCCCTATCGTGATCGTGCCCGACTCGGTATCGATGCGATGCCAGGTAGGAGCAGCCATGAATGCAGGTTGAATGATTGTTGGAGGTGGCTAAAGAATTAATGTCAGGATGTTTTCTGGAGCAGTGCTTAAGTATCCATCCCTAAGCAGCATCCAGGCGGCGGCAACATGGCATCAGATAATTGGTCGCCGTTGCCCACAGGCGCTGGATAGGCCAGTATCGATGCCTCCTTCACAGTACTTCTGGCTTTTTAACTGTGACTTATTGAGCACTAGACATAGGATCGAACATGCCAGGCGGGTCTTATCAGGAGGGCGTCCTATATCAGCCACGAGAAAAGGTCAAGTGAGCATTTATAACACTATTCATTCGCTTGAACATCATTATGCTACCCGGTATGGTGTTCTGCTATGGTCACAATTTCCAGATCCTGGGTATCGATCAAAGGTCTGCAAACTTGTTCGTCGCCTAAAAAGCATTTAGCCGACGGAGAACTAGTCCCGGCGTCTAACTCACCTCAACGAGCAACTTCGCGATTCCCACTTCACGCGAAGAGTGGCCCGCGTCAGGAACTATCTTCAGTTCCAATTCAGGGAAAACCTGGAAATAGAACTCAGAAGATGATACCAGTACAACAGAAACCAATAAACCTTTTTTAACGCATAGGCGGTAGTGGCCTTCGTAATTGAGAGTACTATTAGTTTCATAAACTGATTATACTGCAACAAATATGCTCACCGGGCATACCACATCGTATCTACCTTGTACAACGATGGTGGGAATGTGCCGACTTCGAGACAGATCAACTGCGTTCGTCTCGCCGAATGGAAGCTTGACTCACATCTTATCAATTTCTTGCTTCTCAAGCAGTTGTCCATCCCTCATAAAGCCCTAGAAAAGTCCAGAATATTATAATTTCGAACAGGATGAAGGGATAGAATCGCACATCATTGACGAAATAGTGGTTCTCGATCCGTGCGAAGGCGCTAAAGACATGATGCATAATTAATATATGAAGGTTTTCACAGGATGCCAAGATAACAAATCTGCTTACTTTGCAAATTCGTCATCATCAACACGCTCGATGTAAGCGGGGTCAACAATCAATTTAGAAGTGGCCATCCTGTAAGATAAGGATGATTCGTCTATGCGCTTAGCACAAAGAAGAGCACACACTTACTCCCACTTGGCCCACGCCTTGGCGGCAGTGATACGAGTTTGGTCGTCGACAGAGTTCAGCTGAGCGTGATATGCAAGCATCAGGTCATGGCGCTCGGCTTCGGGGATGGGGGCAATAAATTCGTCCCTTCAAAAAAATGTGTTTGGTGAGAAAAACTTCACATTTGAGACACACTCACCATGCCTCAGGAAAGAGATGTGATGCACCATCTTGATAAAAGAATCTCAGTTCACTGGCCAAGACGTTTCAGCCAACTTGAGAATGAAAAAGAAGTTTTCGAGAAAAACGTGCCTCTTTCTAAGAGTGAAGATCCCTCTATAAGTGAATCCACTTAAAATAACAAAAGATTAGAGTGGTACCAAAGACTAACCGCAGGACCAAGCTCTTTACGCGGTCGGGGTGGGACTATGTTACTAGTATTTAAACTCAAGAGTTTCAAGGATGTCCGGTGTGACATACTTGGGCATAAGCCAATGAGAGCGTCGAGCCCTGGTAATGTCAGCTTTACTGCTCAATCTAAAGACGCAACCATACCCAAGAGCCTCCGAAAACGTGCCATTTATCAATTTTGAGTAATTCTCTGATCTTCTCAGTGTCCTTCACGAGGTCCCATGTCGTGTTTTCTTCAAGACAAGCACTCCTAAAAGATACATAGTTCGGAAGTGCAAGCTGAGCCATAGAAGTGGCACTAACGGCCTGGATTTTCCTGAGCCCCTTTGATCGAACAGAATGATCTGAAGAAAATCCATGTTAGATTGTACTAACCGACGGTTGAGGCCGATATATCACCTTGTACTTCTCTGGATTGAAGAAGCTACGATCTGCTGGATCAGTACCTCCTCCTGGTCCTCCTAAGGTCAAGCATTGTAATTATGAGCAAGCTATAGAGCCGACAAGTTCATATTTATACCATGGAGGAATACCACTGAGGCGGATGCTTAGATCCTTCGATTCTCAAGCATTAAGATATCATCGCACCTGGAGCTCCATCTCTATTTCCGGAAATCTCATAACTATCCAGTCGATTCAGTATAGTATTTCATAGACGTCACAGTTGTACTTACTGGAGGATATGGATGTCGGAAACCTTGAGATCTCCAGTGAGGTATGGCTCGATCGGGGGATACATGTTGGTGAAGAAGTAAGGTTCGCGGGTGATGCGTGTAGAAAAAAAGCTGCTGGACACAGATGGGCGTGGCCGAGGCAAGTGACAAGGGCGGGAGAAGAACTGGGGAAGACGAAAACGTCGCAACATCGCCTATGTAATCTGGACCAAAACAGGCAGATCTGCGCTACGTACTCTTGCAATGCTCAACGTTCGACTCTTGCAAGTTCTCCATCGTCGCCTACGATGACACGCAAACGGCGTTCTATTCCTATCACCTCAGGGATGATCGAGATCTGATTGGTCTCTATTCACAATCGTATGATGTGCACAATAATCTTCCTCGCTCCCGCCTTGAGGTTCTACCACCTGCTGCACCCACGCCATGTCGGACAAAGTCTACGAACCCATACCTCCACCCACTGTGTGCGAGGCCGATCCTCGTGCTGACTTGTCTGATGTCCAATTGGCAATGTACAAAGAGGTTCTTGACCACTTTTCGGTCCCAAAGTATGAAATTCCTGGGTTAGAGAAAGGCGAACTCATAGAGGCTGAGAAATTCTGGCTGTCCTACGAGTGTCTCCTGCGGTTAGCTTTCATGTCAGGCACGTTCTCGCTGGTCTCTGACCCATTTCTTCAGATACCTCCGTGCTGTCAAGTGGAAATGCGCGGCAGCCGCTATTCAGAGGCTGGAGGCTACATTGAAATGGAGAAGAGAATATGGTATTTACGAGGAGCCTGTGTCGTCCAGCCATGTGGAGCCGGAAGTAGGTGTATTTTTACAAGGATTTCCGTCAGATACTCAGCCTGGTGTGGGCAGGCTGTCACTGGCAAACAAGTTCAGTTTGGCTATGATGTGCGGGGTAGACCAGGTCTCTACCTCTTCCCCAGTCGCCAGAACACAGATGAGCCGACAAGGCAAATCCAATTTACCGTCTGGAATCTTGAACGAACGATAGAGCTTATGGGTCCTGGTGTCGAGTAAGTCTGTTAGTTCCGAACTCATCCTTAGGAACTGAATCCCATATGCAACGTCTAGAACACTATCGCTACTTATCAATTATGGAGATAAAGCCAAGAATCCCTCTCTTGGTGTAGCGCGGACAGTGTTGAATATTCTCCAGGACCACTACCCCGAAAGACTGGGGATGGCCCTCATTCTGAACGTGCCCTTCCTCCTCAACGCCTTTTACAGACTCATCAACCCTTTTATCGACCCTGTATCACGCGAAAAGATGAAATTCAACCCCCAGCTCATCAAGGATGGTCTCTTCAACGGGGACATGGTAATGTCCGAATGGTGGGGCGGAGACTGCAACTTCGAGTATGTGCACGAGAAGTACTGGCCTGCGCTGTTGAACATGTGCGAGTCTCGGAGCAAAGCGTGGTTGGAGAAATGGAGGGTGCTGGGTGGGACAATTGGGATTAAGGAATGGGACTATAAGGGTGGCGCTACGGCTCAGGTCGTCACCCTCGAAGAAGAAATGAGCGAGAAGGTCACAGAGACCAGTGCTACTACAGTGACTACACAAGCATCCATCTGTACTTAATTGTGTTATCACTAGAAGGTCTCTGTGGGCTTGCAGCCGAGTCTCCTCTCAACCACTCACCACTAGACTGAATCTCGCTGAATTATCTTTTCATGGTGTATGGTTAACATTACACGACGAGAAACTAAATATAACGGGTACATGTTTATTTGATCGTTGGGCCTCTAACCTGAATTTGGAACTTTGAACACTGACACCCATGTTCAACACTCTCCGAATCTCACTAGCTCGCAGCACTCAAGGCCCATTCTTCTACCATAAATTACCATGCAGGAACTTAATTACTGGCTTTGGACGGACCCTCACAACCACTGCAATACCTGACCGTAGCTATCCGACGGATGATTTAATTGAACCCCCCAAGACGAAACCGAAGGCTACAACGCCGCTCAGACGTTCGGCATCTGCATCACTACCTATTCGTTCTACTCGCACACCAACTCGAGGGGACATTCAAACGGTCTTCACCCTTACAACGGCTGAGCGCTACCTTCTCTCGCGACTCCGCCTCCACCCTGACCTCCCACCGCGTGCCCAGGCTCTCAATGAGTCGTGGTGGATTCCGAAATGGGGCCAGCCAGGCAAGGAGGGTGAAATTTTCGTGTTTTCCAACGGTAGCTTCGTGTGTTGGGGTCTTGGCGAACAGGATGCGCGGAGGTTTGCAGCGGAGGTCATTGACTGTGCACCGGGACTCAAGGTGCAACCGCTGAAAGAGGCTGAGACCGAGGAGCTGGAATTTGTGGTTGATCCTATTGAGTTGGGTGGTGCGTATTACCTGCGCGGAATGATTCTGAATCAAAACTGTTTGCTATTAGGAATACACGCCTTCAAGGAGACCTCATTATACTCGGACAAATGTTACCCTTGAGTTCGGTGCAGTCGCTACCGACCAATTTACCACCGATGGTTTTTCCCGAGGATACGCTTTTGGCGCGATATGCGTACTCACAAGCCCTATCCCGGTCGACAGCGCTGTCTGCGTTGGAGGTCTCTCTGGATGAATACTTGAACTCAATGGCGCAGCTGCCTCAATCATTAATGAAGACCGGGAAACCTGGCATGGGTCGCACGGCGCTGATCAAGAAACTCGGGGAGCTCATGAAATTTAGGCAAGGGCTGAACCTCAATCGCGAAAACTTCAGCGACGTCCCGGATTTCTACTGGGCTGAACCTGAACTTGAACGTATGCTATTAACTTGTGCCCCGAATAATTTGGGATGCTCATCACTTCTTAGGCCACTTTAATTCTATGACTAATGCTCTTGAGGTCAAAGAGCGCACAACGTCAGTCAATGACAAAATCACGTACGCTGCGGAGGCGCAATCTGTCCTGCGACAGCTCCTCACAGAGGTAAGTCGATGTCATGTTTCTAGTCGACCAACGAATTCACAGGATTAATATTCTCAACCCAGTCATCCACGCACTCCATGGAACTAGTTATAATAGCACTCATTGCTGTAGAAGTAGTCATCGTGAGTGTGGATTTCAGCATTTATTCTTGAGACTAAACATTAGCACAGGCGCTTATTCGAGACGGCCCCGAGCTTTGGGGAATGCTGGTAGGTGAAGATCAAGAGAAGCATGGCAAGAATACCAATTTGACACTCTCATGATAAATCTTTACTTGATCATGGCATAGACTTGCAAGGATATTTGAATAGAAATATTTACAGTTGGGATCAAGGGGCTCACGCCGGAAGATTCCGTGACCGTATGTCCCTCGAGCTCGAGCAATGATAGGTGGACGGGGTCCTCGTCCCAATACGTCTAATCTCCCTGATCTGATGGCTGATAAGCAATGGGCGTACTTCATCCACTCGTTCACATTACTCCTCCTACACAGTCTGTAATACATGGAATGCTAATTCAAAAATTAAAATTAAATTAAACTACTTCCTGGCTATTTTAGATGACGAGGGTCTTGAGGCATTAGATGAAGATCTCGAGACGTTA
>JABCKI010005969.1:0-21586 GCA_018282025.1 Sphagnurus paluster
ATCTACCAATCATATACCAGTCTTACTCATCCTATTCATTTGCTTATCTATTGTTGCTTACTCTACCCTATGGCCAGTTTACTATATATACCATAGCATAGACAGTCAAGGCTCCTCAGCTTGACCTAGGCAATCTAACAGCTTTTACTCAGTTCCATTGCACTCTATCTTGCTCTATAAGACTTGTGGCCTCTACAAGTCTTCTTGATACTTCGATCCCCTTTACTCCAGTGAAGGCACAGACCTATAGGCAGTGTCCTATATCAGAACCAGACTGAGTCTTAGCTTATTGAAGCAGACTCAAGATCAAGTCTTAGCTTGTTGAAGCAGACTTAGCTTGTAGGCTACGCCCAAGCACAAACAACTGAACCTTGGTCCTGAGTTAAGGCCCAAAGCCATAACAAATTAGGTCATCATGCTGCTCTGGCTGCTAGATTTGGATGGACATTAGAGACTCCCCCAATATGGAGAGCAAACATTGCCATATGAATGCCAGTTATAAGGATATAGATACAAGATATATTTTCGCCTATACTATTGTGCTGCCGAACTGGCCCTTGAAAGCATATAGACAACATGTGCACCAATACTTGGTATCATTCAAGATGATCAGCATTGGCAAGTCAGGCTCAAACCTATATCTTTGTAAGTAGTATCAAGAGTGGCAGAACAACGAAGAATATAGTACCTATGGACAGACATGGAAAATGATGTGGACAGCGGTGTATGCGAGTGATGGATGGATAGGAATTACGGAACCAGCAAAGTAATGGAAGATTATGTATATCTGGAGATTCAGCCCAGCCTTCACAGAATAAATATGACGAGACCCAGTCTCACGCAGACTGCACAACAATATCCGAGTACCCGTTCAGATCTAGGTCTCAATAATCTGGCCCCTCGGGAGCGTCGAAGCCCTCGACCTGGACGTCCCACTTCCACCGACCCTCTACGAAACCCGCAGCAGTGTCTGCCAGTACGATCTCATTGCGATTCTGCACGTAGACCTAGAAAATAGATGAGCATTAAGTGTTTCGGGTTTCGCCAGGAAACGTGGTCAGACGTACAGTCTTATCAGTGACCTGTTGTCTCATCGTCGGGATGTTCTCTGCCTCGATGGGGGACTCGAGCAGCTCAGAGAGGTCCTCAACGGCCCTCTCTAGATCCCTAGAATCCCCCAAAGCTTAATCGACGAGATAGGTAGATCACGAACACTACAACGTACCGTTGGTTATCCTCGAAGAGCTCCTTCTCGTTTCCTTTGGCAAGGTAGTACGCCATCGCGTACGTCCACTTGAGAGTGGTGCGGCACTTCTCCACTTCTTCAACAGCCTTTTTCATAAATTGGACCTATGATATGCTCGATGAGCAGGAGAACGAACGGTATTGATACTAAGGAAACTACTTCAATCCAGGTAAGTGAGGAAGTTATCTGCATGTCCTCCATCTTCTTCTCGGTTTTTGCGTACAGCTCGACAGAGAGTTTCGCGGACTGTTCGTGGTTAGCCCAGCGATTGTAGTACTGCGGGGTGGGTACCCTTGTCAGGGTGAAGTATAGGGTTGGATATGGAGGAGACGCACATGGAGATAGCGCTCCAGGGAGGCACGACTCCGACTCTGTGCATCACGCGCATCTGAGCCACCCTTCTCGTCGTATCGGTTACATGAGTACCACGAGGTTCCGTGCTCCGACCAGGGCCCTGTCGTCCGGCATGTAAGAATGGCAGGGGGGGGTGGGGAAGGCACAAAACTCACCCATGCAGACCCAGCAGAAGTCGTGCTTGCATTTCTTGCATGTCATATGGCTAGAATAAGCGTGTTGGCGAAAGCGAAGGATAGACAGAGGCGACCAATGACTCACTTGCAACCTCCGTTCTTCTCAATCGTACTCATACACTTTGGGCACTCTTTCGTGTTGCTCTTGATCCAGTTCGCAGTCTCGCTATCGTCCCTGCACTTCTTGAGCCACAGTTTCGCGACGCCACACACCACCGGCCGGTGGTCGCTTTCAATCGCACACCCGAAGCAGAATTTATGCTCCTTACTTCCAAGACTGCTTCCCTGACTTGACCCAGCGATCCCGCGTGCCCCGCACGACACGACGGGGACGATGGTAGTGAGGCTTGCTTTAGACGAAGCACTCGGACACGAAACTGTGTTTGTGCATGACGGGTATGGGCAGTACTTGAGGTTCGGGTTCGACGCCACAAAGTGCCGAACCAGTAGTTCCTGAAAGCGGGCCCACGTTGCGGCATTCGCCGCTTGCTCTTCATGATCGACAGTAGGAGACATGAGGATGGCACGGACGAAGGTGTCAGGTGTGGCGAGTGTACAGCCCTCGGCCATGCAACGGATGTCGTGCTCAGCCTCGTCGTTGATTTTGGATCCGACGTATGCGGTCCAGCATCCCGAGCAAAAACAGTGTTCACAGTCAAGTGACAGTTGCCTGAGATCAGGCGAGTCGTCATAGCAGATCGGGCACACAAACGGAATCGGTTTCGGTGGTTTGGGCGCCTTAGTCAGCGCGAGATTGTGTGTGGGTTTGGGGGATTTTGAGCCCGAGCCCATGCCGAGCAGTTTACTCGCAGACCGGGTTGGGCGCCTTCCTGAACTTGTGGAAGAGTGTGAACGAATAGCTGCCCCCTGAGCTGAGGGTTCCTCCACCGTAACACCGGCCGCCACAAGAATCTTGGAAGGGTTATCCATGTAGAGCTCGATTAAGCGCTCCTTGTTCCAAGACATGTGCCGCAGTAGCAGCGCCGCGGTACTTGTCTGTGGAGGCAGTTCGTCTGACGCCATTCGAAACCTATTTCCTGGCTCACCTCGACTCCAAATATCCCACATATGTAATCAACATCGGACTCCATGAGTTGCTCGACGGCTTTCTGGGTAAGCGAGTCATAATCTAGCTCGTATGACTTGCGCTTGCTCTTTGGGGCGACTCTGAAGTCATCTCCGAAGTCAGCCATATCTATGTCTTCTTCTGGAAACTCAATTAGTGTGGATGAAAAAAGGCTAATGCGTTCTCAGCCTGACCATCGTCTTGGGTTCCGTCCATCATATCCTCATCGTCATAGTAGTAGCTTTCATCGTCGTCCGAGATCTCATAGTCGGAGGACATTCTGTTAATTTTATCTGAACGGCGTTATGCGCCTAGTGTGTGGGTAGGAGATCGATGTGGAGTCCGACGTGGTAGGAGCTTAACAGACCAGCGCGGCCCCCACCAAGATAAAGACTACCCCACGTGACTACTACTTCCCAAATTAGCGACCTTTAGCGTAGCGTCAAGGGCTAGAAGAGAGGCGATATGTATTGGACAGGGTGACAATACATTTGACATGGTGAGAACAAGGAAATTCGCGAAAATGTAGTAACCAGTACGCACAACCACAGCCTCGCAGCTGGAGTCAGCGAGAAGAAATAGGAAAGTGAAGAGTTAATTTGTTTATTATATGAGGAATTCGTATTAATTAAAGTCGTGGCGCAACACAAATCCTGAACAATGTTCACTACGGACACTACTGCTCACTCTCATCATCCACTGTCACTCATCGAAGCGACCCCGAGGGTTGCCCATCCCATTGCTCGTTCGGCAACTTCCGATATATCTCGATTTGTGTCCAGACTTGCCCAGACCGGAGTCGTGCACTCTCAGGTTGTACATGTTCTCTCATGCTTTTCTCTCATCCTATCTCTGAGGCAGAGCTCCACTCTATTTTCTCGCTCCTTCACGCATCACGGCTTTACAGCCTCGAGTTGCCGAGTCAAGGGATGTCATTCTAAGTTGTGCAGCCTCAGCACCGCAATCAACGGAGGCTGAGCTGGTTATTTGACCGTTGAAGAAAGCGACACGTACGGCGTCTGTCAATGGAACACTTATCAACCCTTAAAATATCGTCTGCGTTGATATCACAAACCTCACAACTGTGTCCACAGTACCATGTCTGCTATCGTCCGTCAGATTCTGAACAAAATCTACCCTCGGACAACCACGTACAGGGTCACTATCATTGGGACTGGCTGGGGTGGCAAGACCACTCTGCTCTACTTGATCAAACGTGGAGAGATCGTCCAGACGATACCTTCGACCGGCTTCAATGTCGAAACCATAGACGCACCAACCACTAGTGGCAAGCCTTTGAAGCTCGAATGCTGGGACGTCGAGGGATGTGCCGATATCAAAGAACGTTCCAGGATGATCTTGCCGTATGCGGCCTGCGGTGACGCCATAATGTGGGTTGTAGATGCCGGCTACAAGGAAGGGCTTGCCGAAAGCGCCGAGACTCTCGAGGACATGCTATTTGATCTTGACTCGGAGCGCTCACGCTATGGCTTGTTAAAAAATTACCCAGTCCTCATGTACGTCCCTTCTCTGATATTCGAACGTTCAGACCAATCGCAAAGACGGTAGACTCGTCAACAAGCAAGATTTGCCCGATGTGACTCCGATGGACGACATCCGCAAAGCCTTCGCGAAAGCCCTGGCACAGCGCACGTCCTGCATATTCAAGACATCACTATTTAAGCCTCTCGACCAAACAGGTTTGTTGGACGCTTTCGAGTGGCTTCGCTTCGCGTTGGAGACTACAGCAGCGAATCCCGTTCTACCACCAACCTTGGATAAAAAGCTTCCTACGAGCTCTCTCAACGAGAAAATTGAGTCTTGGTTATTGCGTGCCGAAGGAGATTCGGATCCTCAGACGTTCCTTGCACAGTTTGAATCCCTATCTCTCCCCGCATGGGACCACTATACGCACATCCGCATCGCCTTCCTCCTATTAGCGACCTACGGCCGCCCAAAAGGTACGCACCAATCTTTCCTCCATCTACACGAAGCCGTCATCATGTCTATAGGCAAGGACATGATCTTCGACGGGATCGAGAAATACATCACCGAAAGCCCACAGACGCGCGGGCGCACCTTTCACGTCACGATGACCTACTTCTGGATCCAAATAGTGGACCTCGCGATCCGCAACATTTCACCGTCAACGGACCTCCGGCCCTCGGAGACAACGCTGCCCTCGCGCATGGCGCACATCCCGTCGCCCGACCAGTTCGCGCTGTTCCTGGCGGTCAACCAGTACGTCGCGGATGGGAACTTGTGGGCGGAGTATTATTCAAAGGAAGTGATGATGAGTCCCGCGGCGAAAGGGGGGATGGTGCTCCCTGACAAGAAGCCGCTGCCGAATTTAGTTGTGCGCCATGCCATCTCAAGGAACTGGAAGTGAAACTGTGAGTAACGGAAGCGGTATATGTACTTTTGATTTAGCGGGAGGCGAGTCTTAATGTCGGTTACATATCGTGAAAGGATAACTGTAATTCCTCGACCCCTACGATATAATGATACGTTACATTGTCATAAAAATTAAACTTGGACCGGGTTTTGGAGAAGGATCGTGTGCGTGACGATGTAAATGGAAAGGAAAGCAAGCAAGCATTGTCCAGGTTATGTATAAGTCCACATTTCCTCGTGAAATAATATCAGGCAGCGGACAAGTAAATAGATCCGAACGTTAATTAGAATAGGCCAGCAAAAAGACTCGCGAGCACCGCAGCGAAAACGGCGCCCTTTGTAATCTGTATCGATGTGTTTCCACCTTCCAAGAACAGCATTCTTAGAGGATGGTTTCAATAAAAAGAGCGAGGAGACATACCGTTACCAGTGGTGCTACCATTGCTTCCAGTTCCGCCAGGCGCAGCACCAGGTGTGCCTGAAGAGGTGGGGAAGGAGGTGCCAAAAGCAGATGTCGTGAGTACAAGACTGGAAGAAGACACCGGCGAGGAAGAGGGTGTACCTGAGCCACCAGCCGCAGCAGACAACTGAGCGAACCCGATTGACGGGGGGCTAGACCTATAGACAGCGTACACATTTTTCTAAAAGAACGAGTCAGCAGGTGTGGGCGGGCGTGGAATCACCAGGTGCAAAGCGCACCAAAAACGTGGCGCCGACGACCCAGCTGGGGTTTCCACTGCCAGGGGTGATGTTGCTGCCGAGGCTGAGGTCAAAGATACCGCCGACACACTGGGTGCTGCCGCGCGAGACGCGGCCAAGGTTCATATCCGCAGGGTTGATGGGCCATAGCTTTCCACCGAATGACATGCTGATAGAGACAGTCGTTGAGCAGGCTAGGTGGAAAGGATGCGTTCAGGCGGTGGTGAATGAACGAAAGGAGTCCTCGACTTACGGAAGCTGTAGAATCCTGCCATGCTCGCGACTTTCTGGGAGCCAGGGATGGCGGCGTAAATAGCGTCGACGTCCTTTGTCGGGCCACCAATCAATGTCGTTCCGGTGTCGATAGCGGAGAGGGAGGCTGATCCTGTAGATATCGCGACAGTCCTTCCTTGCACAGTAACGGCTATGCGCAGTAAACTCGGATCAGATGACCCATTATTATAAGATAGGCGACTTACCATTTAGGCTGAGTAGCCAGAAGGTGGGCGTGTTTACAGGCATGTCGATAAACTCGATATCGCCAGTGAACAGACTCGAGTTCGTACCGCCGAGCGTGAAAATTCCTCCAGGCTCCTCTACGCTAGCGTTGGGATCGTCTCGGAAGCGCGTCATCCAGAAGGACATCTCCGGCGTGGTCAACTGACCATTATTCGCCAGCGTTTGCCAGAAAGGAACTGCCCGCGTGGAAGCAATGGTTGAGAACGCGAGTCCCAAAATCCCAGAAACTGAACCATCCAGGAGGCCAGATGTCAGCTGATCGACCGCCACTGATCCCACGTTCAGCACATGCAAAGACTTCGGATAATAAACATGGAACTCACGGAATGTCTGTTGGGTGACAGTAAACCCTCCCATGCTGACAGTATCACGCCCTATCTGTCCCGCAACCTCGCCAGAGCCATATTTGATATTTGTGCCGCTCGCAGATAGCTGGATGGTAGTCGAATTTCCAGCGACAAACAAGGGAGTGCTAAGGCTGCAAGTTGTGCAGCTTGCGTCGGCCACCCAGAGGTCGGACGATCCTGTGTCGAGGATAACGTTGAACGGTTGTGGCCTGTGATGGTGAAAAAAGGCGCATTAAGATCGGCGATCAGGCACTCTAAAAACGGCACAAGGCTGCGACCATCACCCCCAACACGTGCTACAACCGACAGGGACCCATCTTCGCCGTTGCCACCAGCGGCAACAAATTTTTAGAGAGAAAGAGAGAGGAACAGGTGCTCACGGTGTCCCGATATTCACAGTGGCAAAGTAGCTGGCATCGGATTGCTGAGGACAAGGGAGACGATTAACAAGATTGTGGGGTCGACTCAGGGCTCGAGACTGACCTGGTTAACCATGCTAATCCCAGCTGTGGCCCTTCGACCAGGGACATGCTTCGTTACGCCATACTTTCCGCGCAGATGCTCTGCAGCATGGGTATAAAAGCTTATATCATGAGACTCTGAGCGACGAGACAGTGTGAAATGCAGCGGCTCAGCCGCCCAGGAGAAGGCAGGGAGAAGGAAAAGGAGAGATAGCGAGAACGGAGATATTCTCAAAGCCATGGTGAGGGAAGTGGTGGAGAACCGTCAACCAGTGAGGATATGTCAGGATTATAAGGTGTGAAACAAAAAGCCAAGTGGGGGCCAAGGTGGAAGGGGTAAAGTAAGGCTGTTCCTGCCAGCCGGGAAGCAAGATTACAACAAAACCTACACAAAGGAGTCTCCGTTCAATATCAGACAATAGGAATCTAATCTCATAACGCTGGTTCTCAGCACTCTACACCCCAAAATAACACTACTCAAGGCCTCTGCTCCCGGCTGTGAGTAGAAGAAATCTACAGTTATCTTTTAGACACTTGACCAATTTGCTTGGCATGGCATGCGCAGCAGCAAACGCCCGGCAGCCGCAGACCAAACGCATCATCGATGCATCATCAGTTAACACGACTCGTCTGATAAGCCCCGTGCCCACTAAATTAAAAAATAGTAGACCTCATAAATGAGTGCAAATTTGTGGGTCCATGTCCACAAGAAAATGATGTGCCCTTCAGGCTTTCATGGTGTGCACATGCTGTGATTTACGCCATGCTGGCATGTCTAGTGTCCGGAGAATCAAGTTGAATAGCACTTGAACAGGATAGCATGTGCACAGTTGAGCGCTGGCGCTGGAGGCCGGAGGACGTTATTTCTGGAACAACGCCAACTATTTATATCAGCAAGCTTCTGGCCTCGCGAGGTTTACGCCGCCGAAAAGAGGTATTATGTAATATAAGTTGGTGAGTAAGTGACTCCCTGGGCCCTTCGCCACAACTCCCTTGATGTTCTCGCCAGGCTGTACACTGCAAGTCGGCAAATCCTGGACAGGACACTACTATTGGGGTAAACTCCCGGTAAAGCCCCCACCAAACAGCTATCTATCAAGTCAGGATTGCATCGATCTACCAGAATGGTCCAATCTGTCATCGAGCTTGAGCCACTGGGCACCGTGCCGGATCGTTTTCCTAACGAGCTCGTGCGTTTAATACTCGAGATTTCTGCAAGATCAGACGGAAAAACTGCATTAAATATATTCCTGGCAGTCTCAGGACATGACCGGAAATGGTCAGATCTAATTTTTATCTCAATCAGTCATTAATGAGCCTGTTCGAATTCTAGGATTGAGCCTATCGTCTACGCACACATCGTCATCCACAGCCATCGGAATGCGGCTCTCTTCCTGAAAGTCATGCCAGCCAAGCCTCGAGGATTCTTCGCAACACATGTCAAATCTATAGCCATCGGAGATTCTGTAACACTCCAGCAATCGAGGGCGATCCTTGCCGGCTGCTCGCAGAGCGTCGTCGATTTCGCAGTCTGGGGCAACACACGCAACCCGACGATATTTCTGCCATTTATCCGGTCCCGCACCCTACGCCGACTCTCTCTCAAGGCGCAGCACGCCTCGGAGCTCAGCTTCCCCCCAACGCTGCTCGCCTCGCTGACGCACCTCATGGTCCTGGATGGGCCGTACAGCTGGTTCCAGATGCGCGAGGCCGTACGCTGGACCAAGTGGCGCGAAACAAACAACCTGGAGTACCGCAGGGCCACCGTACTCTTCCGCTCGCTGACGCACTTTGGCGTGTGCTCCAAGAACTGGGGCAGCATGCAGGCGATCCTTAAGGTCGCGGTGAACCTCCGCTACTTTCTCGTGATCGTGCCGCCGAATGTCAAGACCAATATGATTGCGCATCGGATTGAGGAAATTGGGGACCGCCGGGTGGTGCTTTTGCAGTACTCCCAGACTGTTGATAACTGGGACGCGTCTGCGCGCGGAGAGGAGTCCGTGTGGGAGCGCGCGGAAAAGCTTGTCACGGAAGGGTACTTTACTGAATATGGCCGTAAGTGGAAACACTGAAGGAGGAGTTCGGTGAGAGTCTATTATTACTTTCGACGACCCACCCTGACATCCGCAGTAGAAACTGAATCGATGGACGGATTTTCAGGGACATGCCATGGCGTTCGCGCCACCCCCAGATACCAAAAATAATACCTTTTTATGATTAGCATGGGACATTACGGATTGTCGGATATTTATTTCTTCCGGAATTTAGACTCTATATACCATTTAGCATACTAAATTTTCTACAAATTCATGGTGACATTGAACTGTCAACAACTGGGATGATTGACAGCAGCCGACAACAAACGTGAGGATGACATTGACAAGTTTATACACCGACCTCACGCTCCACAAATTAGTAATCTCAAAACCACCAGTCAAATTCGAATTCTTAGTTCCAATGCCTTTCTACTCAAGCGATTGGGTTCGTGCCGCAAGCTGATGAAGAAACGTCAGAGCCATCTGGTCATTAAATACCATCTAAGCACAAGTAGATGTCATGGTAAGGACATGACCAGCACACTACTGCTTGATACCCAAGAACAGCAACCCCCTCTTGGCCAGCTCCACCGCCCCCTCAAGCTCCCGCGCGTCACTCGCAGTCCACCGCACGTCCGGTCCCATCTGCTCTGCGGTCTTGCCGCTCCGCACCGCATTCTCGAAGGTCGCCTTCCGGGCGTTGAGTGCTGCCATGCGTCGGGGATCGGAGTGGCCAGTGAAAATGACAAGTGCGGTGCGTGGGGGAAGAGAGGAATGGAGTGTTCTGAGGTGAGTGTTCATGGCGTCTGAAATAGCCTTCAGCTTTTCGGGAGAGGGCTCGACATCCGGTGGGGGTGGGGGTGCATCAGGTGTAGACTTGGGTGTCGTCCCTAGAAAAGCGGAGCCGGTTGAACGAAAAATGCATAGAAAAAGAACGAGTAGGAACATACAGTTCATCGCGTCCGCCAACGCCATAAACCTCCCAAACGCAAACTGATGCGACGGAATCACATCCAGCAAGCCTTTCAACACCTCCTCGTCGTCCGTGCACGCTACAGCCGTATTTGCCTTATTCCCATGCATAACGGCCGGGTTCCCATGGTCCACCACCGCACTCTTAATGCTCCCCACGACCCCGCCCGCGCGGCGCGTCGAACGCGCCATGCGCTCAAAGATCGACTCCATGTCCGTCTTGAACTCGCCGAACCCGGGCCCACACTCAAGCTTCTTCTTGAGCAGGTCGAGACACGCGCGTGCGTCCTCTTCGGAGTCGTGCCCGCCCTCGCCACCCGTCTGGATCTCGCGCCCGCACCACTTCTTTGTGAGCCATGCGAGGCCGGGCTTAAGTGGCCGCCCGCGCGGGTGGTGGTACATCAGTGCGGTGTCGATGCAGTAGGGGTGGCTGATCTTGAGTGCTTTGAGGTCGGATTCGAGGGAGTGCCCGAGGAGGATGGGTGTTGGTGGGGGAGGCGAAGGGCTGGATGAGGAGAATGGGTTGACTGGAGGGGGAGAGAGAAGGCGCATGACGTGGGCTTGAACTTGGGCTAGTGTGGTGGTTACAGGTGCAAGGGCTTCGGCCGTGATGCCTGACCATCTTTTCAATGGGAATCAGCGAGCGTTTGGGGATGCGTAAGGTTTACCATACCTTGTAAGATAGTCGGTGATAGGTTTGGATGGTTTCACTAATTGGTCGTACACTTTGGTCTCGGTGTAATAGTCGATAATAGAAATTCTAGTAAGCTCTTTCCCGTCCTCTGTAAGACACTAAGCAAGAAGCAATGTTGATTAGATAGATATCTGAAAAATGAGTCTGTTTTGATACCATTTCGCAATCTATGGCGTATATCTTCTGTTTCAGGGTGTTTTTAGCTTGCACTGGCGTGTCAAGCAAACCCTGCTTGTGTGGTTCCGGCGTCTCCAGCCAGCCTTCCGGCAATTGGGAAACATCTGACATGTACGAGGGAATCGGGTATTCATTCTCGATCATTTGCTCTAGAGTCAAAAGATACTGTGCGGGGTCATGGTTCTTGACGTTTTCTGCTGTGAAACGAGTGAATCAAGCGAAGCCTGCGCGTTATTTATAAACTTACAGATGAGTCTTTGAGCTATTCTTTTGTTCCTTTCCTCTCCACTCACTGGTCCATGGAAAAATGCGCTGAGGACGCTGTGCATGCGATAAAGGTCACCGGGCGCACGAGTCGGACATGCGTGGCTAAAGGTAGCAGCGAGGAAAGGCACGTTCGGTGAAGGACCTGCATCAGGCGTTCTAGGCAACAGAGGTATTGAAAGTGGGAGATTGGGATTTACAGTCGCGGAGGTTGGGATCGGAGGAAGAGATAGGAGCTCGGAGGTCAAACCCGGTATAAGCAAGGCGACAACCCTCTGTATAAGCTGGGCATTCTGGAATAGGAAATGTGAGCATTCGCACTATTGGAATGACTGGGCAGCATACGTCGATTTTGAGCCAGTTCGGCGGGGGTGCGTCGGCAATTATGTGTACGACAAGTTGTCGGATTTCCTACGCAGTTTTAGCAGAGATCAAGGAGAACTGGGTACCAAAAGACGCACATCAATTCCTATAGCATGGTTTCTCTTTAATATTTCCGCGTTATTATACATGAAGCGAGGTTGAACGGCCTAGATAAAGATCTCAATGAATAAATAAAATACTGAAATTGAAGATCACATAAAAATGAGAAGAACACACACACATCCAGTTTGACCTCTGCTTTCTTCGCTTTCTTTTGCTTGCGCTTTTCCACCTTGGTCCATCCCTCCGCATCTACGGAATCGGTATTGGGAGTTTCCACCCCACCTATCTTGGTTTTCTTGAATTTAGGTATCTCTTCCGACGGTGGCGAAGATATTTGCAGTCTCTTCATGGCCATTTCTGATGATTCCGCGAGCCCGCAGTCTGGCCGTAATAATGCTAAAGAGAAAATTGATGTTTGTTCCCATAGTCGAAGCCAAACTCTCGCCCGCGATTCCAAGTCACCGGCGGGTCGCCGGCTAGCAGACTTCGACTCAATGCGCCGCGCGCATCATGTCGTCCTTGGCTTTAGATGGCAACTACTAGTGAAATCATAATCTCGAGGTGCTTACCGGTCAAATTTATATATCCCCTAACCAAACTTCATGCTCATTCATGCCAAATATCTCCATTCAAATCTAGGACTAGGAATTTTACGTCCGACTTGTCTCAGACAATATCACACAAAGATGCCTGCCGTAGCCATCCACTCGTGAATTGCATTTTATATTTGACTCCCCCTCTCAACTCATATCGTGCTGACCTACTCCCAATGGACCCCTCCACAGATTCGGATTCAACACAAATCGCTGCTGCTAGTCGACGCGCCACAATTGACAGCGAGGTCAGGAGATTAATGGCCCGTTCAAACAAGGTGGACGAAACATTTCAACGTATCAGAGAGGGCCTCGGCGAGATTGATCAACACAAACTGTACATCGATGGTGAAGCCCTCGTGGCCGAACCATTACAACCAGAGTGGATTCGGTACCAGGAGGTGGGAGTTGAAAAAATATATATTCGCTTCTAGGTTGATATTCTCATCCTTTAGCGCTTCGTAGAGCTATGTTTGCTCTCTAGCGAGCGGGCCAATAGAGCCCATATAAATGCAAATGGTGCTCTTCGCGATTACTTGGACTCCATGGCATATCCTGAACATTTTTTAGAATTCGCAAAGGTTATCCTGCCTTGTCTACTCAGCCAAACAACATCCATAGCTAAGAAGCATGAAGCACTCACCGTATTCTTTGATGTATGTTGTGAACAATTCGAAACAGATGTCTTCCTTACGCGCCTTAGAAAATAAAACCAGAGGACCGACTTGATGATGAAGAGATATCTCAGACGAAGGAGCTCATCTTGAGTCTCAAGTCGGACGTCCAATCCTTCCTGACGAGATTCTCGAAGTGTGTGGGGGATCCAATGGCTGAAGATATGAAATTTCTATATGCTGAGATGGAAGCGTGAGTTCCGACCCCATCCCTCTTCAAACCTCCTTCCATCTTACGTCCTAACCTAGGGGGTTTTGGAAAATATCGGCCGTCTGACGTGGGTGTGGGAACTGGTAAGTTGGTGCGCAAGATATGTGTATGTTTCTAAATTTCTGTAGACGAGCAAAGATGGTGCCCTTTTGAGGAGCAGCGATCTTGAGCGTGTTGCCAGCGACGAGGTACGTCATCAGAAATCCAATATTAGTGAGAAACCAACGCTCACAATGCCACTGCCAGGGACTGAAGGCTCGTGTTGAAAGCATGAAAACCGCATACGGGATTTTGGCTTATGTCTTATCGGAGTATGCACGAAAGATTGGCCATCAGTCAATGCGAAGAGCATCGGTATCGCGCTCAAAATTTTAATTCGAATCAAATAATTTCTGCTGTACAACATTAATTCTGGTACGAATTCTACGGGTCATCCTGTTATGGCCTAACTTGGCAAAATCGAAAGGAATGTCCTTCAATTCGTTTGGCGTACTCCTTCAGGATGCTCGTAAGCGTCTTGTAAGCGCTCTGAACCAGGTTCAAGCGTATCAGGAACGCCTATAAAATCCTTGCGTTGGCAAAAGAAGAGAGAAACGGAAAGACGCTGACCTTTTTGTTCTCGTCCTCTATCAGAACAGATCTGAGATCCTGTGCAATTCGTCCAGCATCGAAGGCAACCTATTTTTCGCGGGAGTTTCAACCCACCACTATGGCTGAACTGATAGTATCTGCGACTTACGTATGACCATATTGCGGCAAGGTGATCCATGCGCCCAGCAATGTTTTCGATGGCATCTTCTTGGATGCCAAGTGTCACTTGTATTTTTTCCAGAAAATTCGCTTTTGCTCCGAGGTCCTTTATTTCACTCTCTGCACTAGCAAGTTTTTCTTGATGTTCTGTAAAGGAGGACTTGTTTGAACCTTGAGAATTTCAGAAGAGAAATCAATTACACACCACCGATCTGGGAAACAAAGGACACGAGGCATTCGAAATCACCAACTGCTGGTGTAGTGGCAAATAGCTCTCCACTGGTGAGCTTTGTGTCAAAGTTCGTGGAGGTGACGCAAGAACTCACGAAGACTTTCAGCGTGGTCGCCGGTCCCAAGAGGCTAATAGGGCTGAGGGCCGCAATCGATCCAGCCTGTGGTGCTACAAGATTGACCCCAAACGCTACCCCCATGGCATTAATCTTACCACGACATGAACAGAATCGTCTGAATGTCTACTGACCCACGCACCATCATTTCGCAGCTAGAGGTTTCAATGTGAGAATTTTGGGGTATTTAAGGCTCAAGTAATCTCACCGTTTAAGATCCAATTTACTCCTGTTCATGCTCTGTCGTAGATCCACCAACTCCTTGGGCATGTTGGCTCCTTGGTCCTCTGCAAATAGATCGAAGCGCTCTCTGAATGACTTGATATCGCTGCGAAGATCGTTAAGGGCTTTGGAATGTTTATGTGTGTGTTCGGGAGCGTCCATTGAGTCCAGCATTTGTCGAAACGGGTCGGGGCGCTGATGCATACAAATGAGTATATTGGGTAGTCCTAATTATCCGTCTGAGATTAACGCACAGCTGTGAACTCATTTAACTCGGCGACTGCAACACGATGGTCTGCGGCGCTCTTGATCTCCTCCAGTCCGGGAAGAATGATACTGGCGAACTCTAACCGAAGCATGAGAAGGATCAAATCAATAAATAAAAAACCGCAATAGATGACATACCTTTGGCATAGGCCGCAGCCTGCCTTGCAGATTTTTGAGAGATCCAGATGTGGGCGATGAAGCGCTATCCGTAAAAACCACAAAAAAGAATTCGGTGCGGAAATCTAGCGTGGGCGGATGATCCGTTACTTACATGTTGCAACGCAACCCAATGGGGTCGGAATATCTCAAAGCGTTTTCCAATGAACTCGCAGTCGTCGATTCTGCCCAGGTCAGTTTTAACGCGTTCGAAGACTTGGTCTATCTTGATAATGCTGTCAGTAAGGACCTGGACTTCCTTGAGAAATTGATATAACGTCTCGGGCTGGTACAGCTCCTTGTTCATGTATTCCTGAGCAGTGTACTGGAGTGCATCCGGGAGAGGCGTAGATGTGAACATTTGGAGTTGTTTCAGGGCATGCAAGTATACGGGTGGGTGCGCCATGGTTAGGCATGTAGGGGCACCATATGAGTAGAATTAACTACTCTTCAGGATTTAAACACGGAGATAGCAAATATCTGAAGTAAAGGGAATCGATGAAGGCAGCCAGTACGCCATTCCCTCAAGTTATCGGGACCAGGGGATCCATAGAGGACGTCAACCTGGAAGGGGAAGAGTTTCGACTCCCAAGGAGTCTGGGTAGTTTCACAGGATTATATAAGGAACAAAATTGAACCAAATTAATCGGTATTCCTTCACGGATATACAGAAGTGTAGAAGAGCTGTTGGAATCATTGGCGTTGTACTAGCGGAATTTGAAAACACCTGATGGGAGCAGATAAGATAAGATGCGTTCCAGATTCAAGAGTCGGCCACACCAATCTCATATTACGATTCCTGGATGCCTGGTTATATGCTATTAGAAAAGTTGACCCAGATCGTCAGGTATGAAGCTGCACTCTCCCTGGAGCGTTCGTGAAATATCTTGGGCGAAAACAATATCTATCAGCTATAGCTCAAAACCGCGATCCTCGATGTGATCAAAAAGGCTGGGGATACCATCGACATGGAGAACAAAGTTCACATGCCATGGCATTCTTTGCTTACCCAGATGGCTGCCGGGCCAAACCGACACACCGCCAGCGGAGCTCACCACGCCCATCCTCCAACTTCAAGCAAGGTCACTCCAAGCAGCGCTCAGAAGTTGCAGAGGAACGAACTTGCGCCAGGTACCGCAGGAGGACCACGATCTTCCCGTTTACGCCAGGCTCGAGATCTGTTTTCATAGACACGACTCAGAATCACGCGTTTGCGAGGCGCTGAGGTGTTGCCATTTTTAATGATCGTCGACCAGCACATCAAGCGCGCAAATCACACCCCCACACCCCCCTTCTAACCACACAATGTCACTGTCATTGTCGCGCCTCCAATTTTAAGCGCCGTGATGAGGGGCCCATGTCAAACGGTCGGTTGAATGGAATTGTATTGGACCAGGGTTCATGAAAACAGTATTGAGGGAAGGGCTATGTGATTAACTCCATGCTCACTGGCGAACAAAGTATAGCCCGTAAAGTTTGAATGGTTACTCGGAGTTACAGTCTCCCGTACGCTGGGTGACCGTCAATGACTGTTGCCCGTACGGTAGTCCTCAATATATCTTGCGGCGAAACGATCATAATGTCTTTGGAGAGAACGACGAAGTCTGCACGTTTTCCAGGTTCGAGTGAACCAAGATGTTTCTCTGTGAATGACGCATAGGCTGGGTCGATCGTCATGCCTAAGCGCGCTCCATTAAGCTCCACTGGTAGCGCATAAATAAGACTAATAGAACGCACCTCTGAGCGCCTCGAGCCTCGTGAGCTTCTGCTCCGGAAACCATCCGCCAGGCCCATGTGGTGAGGTGCCTTCTTTCGCAACTCGTGTGATCGCAGCGAAGAACCCTGCTAACGGGTTAACCTCTTCGACAGGAAAGTCGGATCCAAGCGTGATACGTGCGCCTCCTGACATGAGGTTACGGAAGGCATACAAACCTTTAACACGCTCGGGGCCCTGAGAGGTATGTACATGAACGAAGGTTCAATAGAGGAAGGAAGGGGAAGCACATACCAACCGGTCCTGACCGTACCACATGTCGCTCGTGCTGGTTCGAGTTGCGTAAGGCTGGCAAAGATAAAAACCAAGAGTTCATTATACGTACGCATGTGTGGGCTGGATACTGGCAATGACTGATAAGAAGCCGAGTCAACGTCTGATGATTAAACGAGAGTGTCATGTTCGTACTTCCAAGCTCTCCAAGGCGGTGCATATCCTTCTCAGCTATGATCTGGACATGCTCAATGCGGGGACGGAGCGCCCTTATGTCCACGCCGAGTTTACGCCCTGCTAGTTCAAACGAGTCCAGTACGATACCATTAGCGCGATCGCCGATAGCGTGGATGTTCTGGAAAGGATCAGATCAGTAATCTACAGTGGGAAAAGTTAAGACTGAAGGCGCACCACCTGCCATCCGTCACGTAAGAAATCGGGGACCACACGATGGAGGGTTTCGGGTGAAATCCGCATCAGACCACTTGTTGAGGGGTTGTCAGCGTAGGGTTCGTACAAAGCTGCACCCCCTGAGCAAAGCACCTACAAAGAAGAGGAGTCAACAGGAAGCATGAAGTTATATGAACGGTGCCTACCGTCAGCAAAGATTTTCACGCTCCTAGAGCTCAGCCTGGTACCAGGTTCATCGCCTCGGAAGCGCGCGGTAAGAGGTTTTGTTTTATTTCCCCAGTATTCTGCGTTTTCGTCTATATCGAAGTAGCGCATACCATAAATTCGCAGAGGCAGGGGCGCCCGCTCAGCTTCCCTAGAGTCATCCCTTTGGTTGAATAAATTCGAGTATAAATATAGTACACACATGGAGAAGAAATCAAAACTCTCAGGTTTGAAGCCAGCGTCGTGGAGGGTGGTAAGGCCCGATCGAAGGGCGTGCGCCACAGTGGTTTTGAAACGCGCTTTGCGATCAGAATGGGTTAGAGTGGGGCGTTTGATTAGATCCATAGCAGTGTCGAGGAAGACACCTTTTTTTATCGCTATTATTCAGGTGGATTCGTAGAAGAAATGTGACGCACCTGTAGGATTTCCCTCTTTATCACTCATGATAACCCCGCCTTCAATTTCTTTGGGATAAGGTTTATTGGCAGCAAGGGTGGCGGCAGAGACCCATAAAGAATGCCCGTCGCGTCCAGAGAGCATTATTTGGCGTCCACGGGTCGTCGGATTGGCTTCAAGATCAGCCTTGAAATTAAAACAATCGTTTAATATGGGAAAACCAGATCAGCGAGTTCATGGGAGACACCTACAGCAGTAGGGAGAACAGGAATATCCCATGATGCATGGTCATAACCCCAGCCCTCAACGACTTTTGTAAGATCTTTTGATAGGATTGGGTCAGCATTAATATAATCGGCAAGTATTTGCACAGTTTCTGTCAGGTTAAGATTAGTTTCTATGGCGAACAAATATTCACGATTAGGGAGATGGGGCATGCCTTGCACGGACTTCCCATCCTGAAGGGATACCAATTGGCTCGCACCATACTCGAGGATGTGACAATGCGAATCTGTAGAAGTTTAAATTTTGAATGCCGATTATTGAGTGCCAGCTGCAGATAAACGCTGACCGCTCATGCCAGGTACAACAACCTCACCCTCGTTGAGGTATTTCACGTTTAATTCTGGTCCGTCCCAGCGGGACTTGACATCTTCGAGATCTCCTGTATCGACGATTCTTGCTCCGCGCACTACTAAACACTGCACCTGTGAATTGCTCGCGTCAACAGTGTAAATGGTCTTGCGAGTCCCCGGGGTGCATAGCGCGTATGCAGGCTGCGTTGACCGATTGTAGAGAGTAGCGGCAGAGAGTAGAGCAATACCAAAGAGAGTCAGGACCAGTCTTGGCGAAAAAGAAGAAGACGGTAGGATGGTGGTGCTAGGTTGAGTTGCGGCTGTCGCGACTTCAACCTTTTCTTTAGAGCGTTTTTTTAGGAGAGCAGACATTCCAGTACGATGACCATAAACAGGGTGACATGTGTGTATTTAAGTAAATAAGTGAAGCGCCCATGGAATGGGATTTGACATGACTGAGTTACGGGAACACTTTAACGAGCTCCACACAAGAAACAATAAATAGACAGACGCCCGCCGGCGGGTGATTATAGACGCTCTAGACTCTGGAAGTCCGCGGCCAAGGGCCAAGGCTGGGCTGTACATATGACACCACTGGCATGTAAATGAATTACCGTAAGTAAGAGTCGTACGACTCCTGCTTTCGAGAACAGGGGATGGATTGTCTACAGTACTTAGACCGATGTAGACATGTCACTAGGGGAAGCTAGGGGACACGGACATCAGAAAACAGCTACAGTGGGCAACAACGTGCTGCCACTGCCACGGTCCGGAGCGCGGTCCAAATGGTCCACAGGCCGACGCAGAGTGGTCGTCCCCCCGATCATCTCCGAAGACGGCGTCACCTACATGGACGACACCGACAAGGCTAACCACATAGCCACTACCTACTTCCCCCGCGAACCCCCCATCCCAGTCCAAACAATCCAGGACAATGACCCACGCCAATAGGAAATCAGAGATTGTCCCCCCATCACTGTCGACGAGATTCGTGCTAACTTAATACGCTGTGCTAACTCCTCGGCCCCAGGCCCCTCCTCAATAGGCTACGTCTACCTCAAATGGGTGTTCGCCTCTATCCCCGATTTCTTTATAGATTTCTTCAACCTATGCCTAACACTAGGGCACCACCCCAAGCCCTGGCGAAAGGCCAAAATCATACTAATTAATAAGCCTAACAGGGACCTAGCTAAAGCCCGGTCTTGGCGACCAATTCACCTACTCAAAACCGCCGGAAAACTACTGGAGAAGATTGTCGCCAAACGACTCGACTTCGAAATCGCCAAACACAACATCCTACCCTTCAACCAATGTGGGGCTAGGATGTGTGCCAACACCACCGACACAGGATTGTCCCTCCTACACGACATCCAACAAGCCTGGAACAAAGGGCTAGTCATCACAACTCTGGCCTTCAACATCAAAGGCTTCTTTGACCACATCACTGCCCCACGCCTATGCCACATCATGGGCCTGTTAGGCTTCCACCCACGCTACGTAAACTGGGTGCGAGCCATGCTAACCAATAGGACAGCCATGCTCTGGTGCAATGGAAGCCCGTCCGACACCTTCCCCATCTCCATCGGCACCCCTCAGGGCTCGCCCGTGTCCCCAGTATTATCTAACATTTATGCTACCCTTATTTTCGTAGATTCCCCATCAGTGTCCTACCCCCAATTCGACAACGAAGAGATAGCGCAATCCAAGCTATCCTTCGTGGACAACGGTATGATTTACACCGCCGGATCCAACCTCCATAGCACCGGCGCACATGCTGGAATCATGTTTGAACAGGTGCGTGATAAGTTATATCACAACGGGTGCCTAGCTGAGTTTCCAAAGAACGAAGGCTGTCACTATGTGAACCCTTATTCCAAACGACCGGCGGATTTCAAATATCTGCCGATCCCCATTCTCCTACCCCCAAAACCGGGCGCACGCCCTCACGAGCCTAGGACTGTGTCCTACCTCGTGCCGCTCACCACCTTCCGGTGGCTAGGCTTTTGGTTTGACCGTCACCTCACCTTTTCTACACACATTGAAAAAAGCATCAACAAAGCCCGCAGCATTGTTAACAGCCTACGCATAGTCAGTAACTCTGTTCGCGGCATGGGCATCGACCGTGCGCGCATCCTTATAAAGACGGTCATGATGCCCGTACTAACAGTCTAACCTACAGTTGCCAACTCTGGTATACCGGTTCTAAACAGAAATCTACCATGAAAAAAGTCACGCTAGCTCACAATGAGGCTCTACGCTTCGTGCTCAGCGCTTTCAAAACCTCAAACATCCGGGCCATGGAAAACCTGGCATCCCTTCCCCCTATCCACCTGGCCATTGAACGGCTCGTTGACCACACGGCCATCCGCTTCGCTCGCCTTCCCCCCACTTCCACAGTCCGACTTCGCACCCCCATAGAGTTCGGCCCAATCTGCCCCCCTACCACCATTCCCCCAATACGTATAGCAGCCAGCCGCATCATCCCCCCCCCCTACTATACCTATCCCCTTTCCCCCTTTCCCCCCCTCCCACATACCCCCTCCAGGGCGCACGGCGAGGAAAATCCACACTACCTTAGACCTAATTTTCCGCCGAACACCCCCCGGCATCGAACACATTGACCCCCTCCACTCCAGAAAGGGGGCATCAACCTTCTCCCACCCACACCTCACAATGAACCTCCCCAGCGGGGGTGAAGATTCAGAGGCAACATCCCTATACCCCCTTAGTGATCAACAAGGGTAGCCCCCGGGTGACAAGAACACCATCCGTACCCTCACCCGCGAAAAACCGCAGCCGTGGTCAAGGGTACGGATAACCGCCGTTACGGGAGAGGGTAGCCGCAGGGTACAAAAGCTGCAGAATACCCGCGGAATCGAGCGGCTGTTAGGGCGACGCTTTGTCACAAGGACATACTAGGACACCACTACAAATAGAAAAGAACTCAGATAGACTGAGGGGA
>JABCKI010005970.1:0-21560 GCA_018282025.1 Sphagnurus paluster
ATCACCAGTTTCCCAGGTGCGACTTCCCGGTAATCAGAAGATCACTCCCACCCTCAAATTACATAGATTTATCGCGGCGGTGTACCTGCCGGGATCTCAACCTCAGTTTATGGTAAGGAATATATCCCATGTCCCTTGTATAAAACGAGATCGTGACCTTGTGGTATTTTTTTCTAGGAACCTGGGCTCGCTCTTCATATCACCGTGAGTTAAGGTACTACTTCTGGTGCTAGTTTTCATTCAACCTTTCAACCAGGGAACTACCCGTATCGGCCTCGACGTAAAGAACTCTGTTGCAGACCCTTCTTCCCGCGTACATGGCTTCAAAAACCTGTGGGTTGGAGGAAACGGCTGTATTCCAGACTCGACTGCATGCAATCCGACACTGACCAGCGTGAGTCCTGAATTTTTCTATTGATCGTAGATTTTTCTATACTCATGTTCTATTCCTTGATACACAGGTCGCGATTGCCCTTAAGGGTGCTGAGGCAGTCATCGAATATCTCAAGGAAGAAGTCAGCACTTAGTTGCTTTCCTACCTATTGTTTTGAATGCCTCACTCACCGTTCCCTTAATTCAAATTTGTTCCCTATCTATAAACCATCTCTGCTTAACCCTTTATTAGGTTGATTATCATGTACGATTATCGTCAAGTCTGAATATATTTTCTTGCGTTCTTTATCTTTCAGTATCAAATTTCAATTCATCCTCTAATGCACGTTTAACCAGCCGAAGACTATAAACCCTGCGGTCCTTGGCCTGTCCTTTCCGCCCGTCAGACAGCTCATGGGCCCTGTACGGCTGCAGATGATGCAGGCAGAGCTCAACGCCTCGCTCGCGCCAACAATGGGCTTGACGGCGAACATAAACCCTAGATACGTCCGCATTCTGCGGCTTGGGATGGAGGGTGACAGTTGTATAAACCTGGCATCTCTCAACCGCAACACTCTCCACACAATCTACAAACCATGGAACTGGCCCATGAAGCCGGTATACAATCAGCCGGCGTTCGAGAAGCGCAGAGGCGGTACGGAGAGGGAGACCACTCTTCGAATTGCATAATGCTAAAGCCAAGCGGTCACGGCGACAGATTCGAATAACTTGAGGTCATTCGTCTGTTTCACAGCACAGGTTTGAATCCTGCTGGCGTTGCCATAATCCGGATATGTGATTTTTTGGCTGTTTAAAATTTACTTTGTGGAATATTCATGCCCCATCGCGCCCGGAAATAAAATCGATATCCAGAGAGCGGCATTTGCTCCATTATGCGCTACACCTTCAAGATCTTTCGTGAAAAGATTTGCGTTTTTAGATAAGATTTATTCAGGCTAATCAATGAAAACATCGCCACCTCACGTGTCCACAAACACAATCTAGCCTAGTATGTACACTCTTGTCCGCAAACTACGATGTACAGGCTTCGCATCTACTCCCAACCGCGCCCTGGCGAAACAAACCATTGAAGACTCGACGCTAACGAAGGTCCCCAAAAAGCTTCACGAGGCGACGCAACGTGATTGGAAACACTGTTGGATTTGTGGATTCATGGCCACTTCTCATCGATATAGATGAGTTTCTACTGCCTACGATTCCCTTCAAACTCTTGCACCGATTCCTTGGCATTCATACAGTGATCTACAGGGCCAGTTGGTTTTGTCGCCTGGCAAGCACCCTCCACAACACGCTTTCCCCCTCGGTCTCTTCTCCAAGCACACCTCGAGTCCAAGAGCCGGCCTGAAATACTCTTGTCCTCTCTCTTTGGCCTTGGCCTCTTCAGCACCTCCCGTGTGATCGCTGTCTGCGGCCAGGTACCTTTTGGGCAAACCACTCAGCATTACGTCGGGCGCCCCTCCATCCTCAACAAACATTTAACAGCTACCTGAACTCTCTCGGCGTACGCCGAGACTCCTCAAGCCGCCCCAAGATCAAGCCACTGAACTTCACCTTGATCCCGCCCCCACCAATGCCAGCGTCTCTCGACCATGCAGCACGGCTCCTTTGGCTTTTCGAAATTTCATTACCCAGCTCAGTACGTCTTCTCCATCACTGAAACTCACACAGCTCACATATACAGGTACCGTTCCTCAAGCTATTGGGCCAGCTCCAGCGGCGCGCGGGCTGGGTGCACATCTGCATGGGTGGTAATACTAATACGCAGGACTTTGCGTATTACGTGCCTAACATCGGTGCCGGGCACGCGATTGCGAAGGAAAAGTCGGATGCCAAGAACCCCGTGCGTTTCGACCGCTCTACTCGCGTCCCATTACTCAATGAGCCCTGATAGACTCTTACGCCCGTGGTGCTCTATAGTGACGAACTCTTCCACCTTGTAGTCAGCATCTCTTCGCTCGTCAACGTTCGATGATACTTAGGTGCATTTCAAGCCGTTCAAACACTCTCAAACCTCATCCATCCATACAGGCGTTCCATTCAACGACACTAACTGGCGCCTCATCTTCGCCGAGAAAGGGCAGGCTATCCTCAGGGACCACCTCATCGGCCTCCAGTGCGGCAACGAGCCCGACTGCTACCTCAGCCACGGGCACTGCGCGGAGCCCTATGGCCCCACCGGATACTCAAACGAGTTCGCCGCACTCGTCACCGCCATCCAAAATGACCCGCAGATCCCCATGAAGAAGATGCTCATCGGGCCCAGTCTCGCGTCCGGCCTGTGGTCCCCTGAACAGCTCTGGGAGACGGGCTACCTCGAGCGGTTCAAGGGCAGCTTGACCGAAGTCACGATGGAATAGTACGTTTGCTTGTATATGCGCATATATCGAATCGTACTGACAATACGCACCTGTCGAACAACTGTTTTTTTTTTCAGTTCAATATCGTCTCCTACGTTGACCCACAAGAAACGTTCCCGTTCTTCCACATGCGCAACGATGCCCTTAACCTCGTCCAGCCGTACCGCAACTCTGCTGCAGTCGCAAAGCAACTCGACAAGCTGTTTATCATGTTCGAAACCAACTCTGCGACGTGCGGCGGCTTCCCTGGTATTTCGGACACCTTTGGGGCGGGCTTATGGGCACTTAATTACGGGCTGACGATGGCTGCAGTGAATAGTGGACAGAATGTGTATTACAATGGGCGTCTGTGATCGTCCTCGAGCCAAACTTCATACTTACACTATGTCTCAAAGCCCTTCACAGCCCCCCTACCAACCAGTCCCAGTTCCACCATTGGACCGTCGGTGCAGTGTTCTACTTCACCGTCATCATTGCCGAGATCTTTGGCAGGTCAAACCTGTCGCAAATCGTCGATACCAGCAACAACGGCATCTACCCACCGTCGTACGCGATCTACAACAAGGGCGCGCTGTTCAATTTCGTGGACCACCCCAGCGGCGCGCATAACATCTTGGGCACAATCGCTGTCTCAGCTGGGCAAGTGCCATCGCAGGTCAATGACAAGTACGTGCCTACGCCCTCAGCCACGCGCATACACTCAACTCATGACAGATATTTCCTTACAGACTCGGTCCGTCAAGACCACCATCACCTGGACCGGCCAGGTACGCCCTTTTCACCATCTACAGTAACCTACAATGTTCAACTAACCCGCTTCCCTCCCATAGACATACGGCAACAAATTCAAATCGACGGCGCCCCCAAGGGCTAGTTCACCATAAACACCATCCCCTGTGACACCGCTGCCAACACCTGCCTCGTCCTCGTGAAAGCGCCGTCCTTCGCGCTTGTGTACCTCGCAGACCCAACGGCGCCGGAGACTGCAGACGCGCCCGCGGCGACGTTCTCGACAACTGTGTTCACGAAGACGGCGAATACGGCCACGGTAGACCCGTCTGTCCTGGCTACATCGAATGGGCGTTCAGGGTGAAGCTGGGGAGTACGAGCGCTGGTTCGATTGGTGCGGCGAGGGGGGTGGGGGCGTTGGTTCCTGGTGTTGGGGTGTTGGTGTTGGTGTTTGTAGATGCGGGTGTTGTTATGAATGTGCTCGTGCAGTAAGCCTGACTTGATCTTTTTCTTCCTTCAATTTTTGCTATGCTGTCGAACTCAAACTTTGAACCCATTCCACACTCGGACCCACGACCTCGCACGCAAATGCATATATGTATACAATCCACATTTACTCTCCCCCTTCCCTCTTTTCACTCATTTTACGCACGCTAAACTTGTACACCAGGCCACTGTGTGGTCACCTCTTCCCCTGCGCGCTTCCCGATTCGCCGCTCTGTCCTTTATGCGACCTATACCATGCCGGCGATATGTCTTTATATCATTCATTATCTAGCTACAGGTATTGCTATACTTATTGTTTCGTTTAATCCCCTGATACCTGTGGAGACTATGTGTAGGGGTTTGTACCACTAGAGCGGATCCACACCAGATTGACATTTTGATTTTCATCTCAACTGGACGTTCTGCGAGAGGAGTGATATGCTTGAAATTCTTTGCTGATAATTCTTCTTTTGCTCACGCCGTTTAGGAGTCGAGTCAGAACAGATGGTGACGGATGTGTCCTCACATAACGCAGGGATTCTCAGGTCTGTGGGTGTCAGTACTCACGTAGAACTCGTGGATGTTAGAGTCACGATCTCAAGCTATTTCACCGTGGTTCCACGCCTCCGGCCTCGGCTTGTCTGCGATCTACTTTGAAACCATGTACCAGGCTCTTGGAAGATCTTCGACGTTGTTCTATACTGCGTTCACTACTCCTGGCGATTATCATGATCAATGTTCCCCGAAAAAATTGTGAGCCGGCCCTAATGACATACTCACATGGATCCTGTTTTCTCATCCTTCTTCTCAGCATACGCGCATTGGTGACTCCTCCTGGCTATGCCCACAGACGTGGATGATCACCAACTTCGAACCGCCGGTCTCATCTTTATTGTGCGCGCCCAAGCTGCGTAGTACAAGTAACCACATCCCAGCGCAGCCTGAACATCGCTGAAATGAACACCCGACAAATCCTCGATTCGTGGCAGGCTGCCATCGCACGCAAGCCGCCCTTCTGCACGGGCACTATCCCTATCTCAAGCGATGATGCGACACTCTTCTACAAGCAAGGGAAAGCGGCTCAGTAAGTCCTGCTTACGATTTCATTGAATCATCGTTGCGATTGATATCGCTCCCAGATAGCTGGATCTATCTCAGGCCACCATGGACGACTTACAAACATTGACTGAGGCGTGCGAACCGACTACGTTCGGTCTTGGGCAGCGCGACGTTCTCGACGAGGAGTATCGGAAGGCCGGAAAAATGGAGAAGAATAAATTCTCGACCAACCTCGACGTGACGCATCTAGGCATCCTGGACCGCGTTCGTACGCAGCTGCTCGAGGGAAAAGAGGAGAAAAAGTATGTCAAGGCTGAGCTGTATAAGATCAATTTTTATGGTACGCATTGAGTTGTGTCCGTCGTTACGCTCTGACGATTTCTGAAGGCGATGGCTTGTTATTCAAATCGCACAAGAACACACTTCGTGGGGACACCATGTTCGGATCCCTCGTTATCGTCTTCCCCACTCCGCACAACGGCGGAATGGACCTTCAACTCGGCAGCCCTTACCCAAGGCAAAGCGGCGCCCTCGATCGCGTACATTGCGTTCTACAGCGACGTCGACCACGAGGTCTCCCTCGTCACATCTGGCTACCGAGTCACCCTGACATATAACCTCTTCCTCGACGCAAAACACGGCCAAAGTCTTCCCTCGACAATAAAGCTGTGGATATTGGAGTCACCCACTACGTCAACCCCTTCACTCGTGGATTTTATTATCATCAATCAATCTTTGAGCTCTGAAGCTTCAGAGATCTGAAGCTCCGACATGTCCAGGGCTGTCAGTGGGCGTCGACACCCACGGGGTTTTTCTCGAGTCACAAAGTTTTGTGATATCCCGCCCAATTTTCTGTCACCCTGCAGTACGCTTGTGTATGCTCATCTCTTCTGGAAAAAAAATTAGAGCTGACTGTAATTTTAAAACCTATATTCAGATCCTCTGGTGTTGCACCTTTGGCCTGTCAGAGTTCCAGTCAAGCAGGTGTAATGTAGACAGGCGGCAGAAAGAACCCTTGAATTTCCTGGTCACATTTATGACTCCTACTGTCGGTAGTGATAGTCGACCCTTCTTCTGACTCCTCCAAGACTTCGCAGACATCAGCAACTCACTCTTCTTCACAATCTATAGTTAGAAATGTGGTTCCTCCACTTAGCGGCGCCCACTCACGATCCGAAGTTCTCTGAAGCCTCTACACGAGATTCACCCTATAAAAGTATGGAGCAGCAATAGAAATCCACACCCACCAAGTTCCACACCTACTCTATGGCTTTACAAAACTTCCTTGACTCTTTTCAGGCCGCCATCACGCGCAAGCCGCCTTTTTGCACCGGCACCATTTCTGTCTCCAGTGATGAGTCTATAAGCAGGGTAAAACTGCTAGGTATGTGCACATGCTATCCGAGCGATCCACTGTTGACGAATTTTATCTTTAGCTGGGTGGACTTATCGCGAGCAACGGTCGACGACTTGCAAACGTTGAGCGACGCCTGTGAACCGGCGACTTTTGGTCTGGGGCAACGCGACGTCCTCGACGAGGACTATCGCAAAGCTGGAAAAATGGACAAGAACAATTTTTCCATCAATCTCGACCTCGTGCAGATGGGCATCGTCGATCGCATTCGTGTACAACTACTTGAAGGAGCCGATGAGAAAAAATATGTCAAAGCAGAACTCTACAAACTGAACGTTTACGGTAGGAATTAGAATCTTCATTTCAATTTTATCTTACTCACTGTTCCTTCAGGAAAGGGGTCGTTCTTTAAATCCCACAAGGATACGCCGCGTGGCAACACCATGTTTGGATCACTCGTGATCGTCTTCCCCACCCCTCACGACGGCGGCGCTTTGAAACTGAGCCATGACAGAGCAGAGTGGACCTTTGATTCCGCAGCCCTTACAAGAGACGAGCCCACACCATCGATTGTATATATCGCGTTCTACAGTGACGTCGACCACGAGGTTGCTCTCGTCACGTCCGGCCACAGGGTCACACTGACATACAACCTCTTCCTCGACCCAATCCCGGGTAAAATTGTGCCATCATCTGTCGTGCCCGTCGCACCTGACGATAGTCTCTTGCGTGACGCGCTGAAGGTGGCGTTGGACGATCCTTCCTTCTTGCCTGATGGCTGCTACCTGGGCTTCGGTCTCAGCTTCAAGTATCCTATTTCCCAAGTGGAGGAGGAGAGTTCAACCGATACCCAAGTCTTGAAGGGCAGCGACGCCATGATCTTCCGCGTCCTGAAGGATCTCTCGTTATCACCCTCGCTAAACGCAATCTATGATATTTCAAGTTACGGCGAGGATATCATGGTACCAAGCGATCACCTCTTCTTGAGCGGGGATATAGATGACGAGCATATCGACAATTACTTGCGCCGATACCACAAGGGTAAAATAATCCAACAATTTGACAAGCGGCGCGGGAATCACAATCTATCTTCGAATAGTATTGTATGGGCGACACCATTGACGAGACACTCTTTGTTCGGATCATTCTATACGGCATATGGAAACGAGCCCACCACTGGGCGCACCTATGCGAATCTTTGTATTGCGGTGAGAGTAGGACCATTTGGAGATCGGTTCGACCAGCGGTCTGACAAAGAAGCAATGGATTTGGATGAATTGTAGTAGTACGTAGACAGTTATTCTGACTTCGGGTAATCGATTATTTCGAAATTAAACAAGTGAATAATTCCGTTAACATGAAATCTACACATTTCATGTCAAGATCATCAGCGCCACATCGTTGTTTTACTATTGAATCCGACGCAGCGCTGTAGATGAGAATACTGCTGGCGTCGCGGCTCTGCTGTTATACACATACACGATTTAGTTGGACGAGGAATTTCACTCAGCATACACAATTCGATGAGTTGCCTTTTAAATTTCACGCCAAAGCCTCTAACGTTCTCTTCATTGGTACGTAACAACACAGCATATATAATACAGTGGCCTGCACTCTTGGCTGGTAGAAGCAGACGTATGATATAATTACACAAAAACTAGGTGAATGTGAACTTGAAGGCTCCTCATCCGATTACTACTGAACGACAGCAAGATCGAAGGTAATATGGCACTCATGTATCGGCCCTACAGACAACAACACGGGATGGGAATAATGTAGCACATCGAGCCGTCCTGCAGGCAGGACAAAATCGTAAATTAGTCGTACGAACACAAACGCAGACTTACCGGGCAAGGGATACATCCACCACGGAGACGAAGGGCCTTGCCCTGCTGCCCTTCATGTTCCGTTTCAGCACTTCTCTGGTTTTGTGTTTTACTGGAAATCGGGCGTGGGGGAGAGTCGATCGACATGCGTGCGGCGGGAAGAGGCTGGTTGGATACGGGCGATTGTGTCATGTTTGAGTCGGGTCGTCGAGTGGATGGCAATCTGGGGAGCGTCACAGATGCAGATGTAAATGGCGATGCAATGGCTGTATTATAGTTGAGAGGGGCTATTGCTCGAGCTCCTATGAAAGTGGTGGAGGAGAGAAGGAACTGTCAGGGTGAACTATTGAATAGTGACAATTTAAACGTTCATACCGCGTGGCATACGCGTGCTGATCTTATCTTATCGCACCTTGAGCGCAAGCTAACAGACAATGCTAGAGCGGCTTTCAAGTTGGTTGGTACTGGTATGCGTCCGACCGCACACAGCCGTCATGGAATCAATACCCATACACTTCAATCATAGCGTATAATCAAAAACACACACATTGCTAATCTTGTTGATCAACTAACCGTGAAATATTCGCTCGGAAGATTTATGGCGGAGAAAAGATAGTGCTGAGCTAGGGTCGTGTACCAGGGTATCATCATCAGCGTGGCGGGAGTAAATAATACATAGGATCAAACCATCGCGTCCTCAGGGGAAAACAGTGGCCGGAATATCGTTGTAGCCCTCTTCCCTTCCTTTCCCAAACCAGCAGCTCGCTCCGCCTCCTCTATCGTGTACGCCGGCTGCTTGAGCTCTTTACATCGTCGCTTGTGGACCTTGCTGCGCCAGTGTGATTGAAGGGCCGTATCGGTTTCGTAATATCTAAAATTTCATGTTAGCTGAGCACGAGATGTCGTGATATCGACGTACTTTGCACATTCCACGCAATAATGCTGGGCGAGGCCCGGCTTTTCAAAGTCTAATGGTTGAGCTTCCAACGCCGCCCTATTCTGATGAGTGCCTGTGTTAGTGCATTAACCTGGAGTATCGCTGGATGAGCGTACTTTGGGATCCAAGTCGATAAGCTGAATAAGGTCTAGATCTCTCGACCTCACCTGAACTAACATTAGTCGTGTTCAGAGAGAAAATAAGTCAGGAATAGTCACTTGTGTCCTGGCTGCTCTGTGTACATCCCTCCGCGCATGATGAGCTCTGGAGCGGCGAAGACGGCCCATTCAAAAAAATTTTGGTGCGAAAATGTTGAGATTGACGCCTGTTGTGTTCTATCTGGACATCAGTGCCAAACAGGGCCCCAACTATCTTCTACGCTCTTACCCACCGTTTGCGCAGCCTCACAACTTGTGTAGTCCTTGAGACTCTTCTAAACGCTCATCTTATGCCTCCACCACTCCCAGGGATCCCCCCTTCTCCATCAAAATGACTCATCTGCGTATGTGAAAATCGTCATCATCGGCAACATCGGTCGTACTCACACCGATACTAGACTGGGAGCGGAGACGGCGCATCACCGTTGCAGGTGGTCATGCTCGAGGCGCGGGAAACCCGCTCAAGAGCGACAGGACGGTATGCCCGGCCACAGTCTGAGCCTCTTGCTCTGCGTATCGAATGCTCGCTGACCTTTGTTGCAGGAACGGGGCCCCCATCACGCTACCCACATATCGGAATCCGGTCTACGGCAGGCTGAAGCATGGTTATAACTTGGCGTAACGAATCATGTGCCTCCGCCTGGCCCAAATCTGTGAGGCCGCAGATGGTGAAGGACTGCTCGCCAACTCGGACCTTCGACATGTCCCACGATGCGCTGCTGTACGCAGCTTAGAAGATCCACGATGATGAGGCTGCGATCAATGTAAGTGACGAGTTGTACTGTATCCTATGTTATTCTCATTGGACAAGCAGGACCTACAACAGTCCACTCGCATCATAGGCTGGTTATCGATGCCAGCAGGAGCGGTATAGCCCTATCATCTCTTCCCAGCCATCCTCTCGTGCCTACGCGCCGAATATGACTCTCAGTACGAGCTCTCTTTTTCTATCTTGACATCCGTCCATCCTAACTTCCTTCACCCCAGGTCTCCAACTGTTCACCCCAACCCTGTGAATTAAAATCTTCTCCCCAGAGTCCGACGACCCATGGCAGCTCTATCGCGTTTATACGCCGCCTGGGTTATCGAGGCGCCGCGTGTCGTACACGAGTGGGCGGGGGATTTGCTCCTAGGGATACGCGACAGGATCATCCCTGTGCGCCAGACGACCACACTGCGGCCTCGGGAAGGGCTTGGAGTCGTGCCTTCTGTCTCCCCAGCGACCGAGAAAGGAAAAGGACGGAGCCAGAAGGCTGGTGGGCCGGCGTGCGGTCGTTTACACTCTTCCTGAGTCGCGAGGCGTACTCAGTCGACTATCTGACACAGCAACTGCCTGCCCCGGGTGCGCCGACGTCTTGATATTCGACAACGGAGGGAGAGGTGATGTTTGGCGGCGGGTTTGCGCAGGCTGGCGTGGAGACGACCGTGAACGAGTTGGGCAACTCAGATGACAGGCCATGGGGCCGAAGCATTTCTACGCGACTACTTTGATCCTGGCGAGACGCGGGAGGTGGCAGCTCAGAAGCAGGAGGAGAACGTTGAGGCGATGTGGGAGGGATATTGGGACTGCGGACATGCAGCTGTGGGTTGGGAGGGTCCTGAGTGTCGTTCTGAGCGACGTAGGCCACGGAAGCAGCGACCCTGGCGTCGCGACGGACGACTGCACCTGGCGAGTAGATGGCAGCTAGGCGTTCGGGCAAGGGTATGGTTCATGGCTCAGTGTTCATGGCTGGCTCAGTGGGAACTTGGAAGGCGCTCGCACATATGGTGCTCGGGCTCAACAAAAAGGCATCTGGGGAGGCGAAATCGACGGAGGAAGACTTAGATGCGTGGTTCCCTGACGTGGTTTAGGCGCGAGAGAGGGAGTGGGGACGGGCGGGGAGCTCATTTCACACTCATTAGCACAGTTAGGACCGGGCACTTGTAAGATAAAAAAGAAGAGCATACAGTATTGTATATATAACATGGTGACCGCGCTCTAGTTCGGGAAATGGCTTTGCAGTAGGTCGGCGAGCGCGCAGAGTTGGGCAGGGCGAGGCGTGGGATTTACCTACACTTAAACTATTATATAATCGCTATGCCATCAGCCTACGCTTTTTTAACGTTCTTCGTCCGTTGCCCTAGGCGCCCAAGCCCGCTGCCGGGCAAGGACGTTTGAGAATCTGAGGACCACTACGATGGGACGCACGCAAAGCCTCATCAATTTCTCTCTCCAGCCTGTTCCGGGCCTGCGCGAAGGCAAGGCCACTCCGTCGCCGTCAAAGAGACTCAAGATAACGCGTAAATTGAAGTGAACATTCGTACATAGAGGATGAGAGATCGTCTGATTGAGTTGAGGTTATTTGGTACGTCTTTCTTCTTTCCTCGATGATGTTGAGATCGACCAGGCTAACGGTCTAGGAATCACTTTATATTCCCAATAGGAGGCACTTTCAATTTTATGCAGAAATAATGGATCCTCCAACCTAACTTATGCCTAATTTCACTGCTTTGTCGTTCTCTGTGGAATATTTTGGTGTCTCTTTCGGAACGCACGCAACACTCAACGCTCGAAAATGCTCGAGGCGGGCCTCATTGCGCTCCTCTGAACATCCTGAAAGGTCAAGAACCAGAGAGAATGAGAAAATGGTAGCTGTTTCTAGGCAAGTGTGCCCCATCTTTCCCCATAACCTAGCGATTAACCCTCTGTCTTTCACATCATTTTCTTGTCTTTTCACGCAGTATTTGGGTCGAACGAGACTCCTGAACGATCCAAGATACTCAAATGCCCAATTTTGGGCTCCCCGTGCTCAAAAATCTTGCTCTCCTTGAGATCCTGGAGGTCTCCGCGCCTGAGAACTGGTGTTGAAATCGCCGTTCATAGACTTGGCTTCAATTTACCTTGTTGGAATGAGGGACGTTTCGGAACCTGAGCTATCTGGGCGACAGGTTTATGGCATACGATCTGGCGATATGACGTGCTGGATGTTTCCAGCTCCCCCTTTTGCGCCTTTCGGTGCATTTATTGGTCTTAGAGCTGATCAAAGGCACGAAGGAGTGTCCTCTATTCCCAGCAACGAGCGCACGCAGTATGCGCCGCCGTCTGGTGCGTGTTCACCGTCTAGCTTCGTAACTTGTCGTTCAAAAAAGATGCCGACCTCAGCCTCGTGCCTTCCGTCTCTGAAGGCTCGATACAAGTCAAGCGAAGCGGCATATTCTAGTGACTCCATGACATACTTGGGTCTGGATCTCACGGCGAACAGCCACGCCTACAATTTCCGAACGTGACCACAGTTACCGGCCACCCCGATGGCCATGAGAATACCACGACTATTCAGCTCCCCTCTTCGGTGAGTTTCGGTGCGGCACTACGTCGGAAAATTCACTTCATGCACAACAGGAAGCCTACACACCTACGACCAATTTGTGTATGTATCATAGTTTCGTGTCAACCCTGCTGATTGATTCGATTTAATAGTGATACGATGTCCAAACTGCATTCGCAACGGTCCCGCGACGCACTGTCCTTCCTGATTGATGTCGTTGCTCAGCCACCTTCATACCAAGAACCGCGAATGCCCCTCCTGTGGAATATAAAGACTTCTCCCGGGGTAGTGCCCGAGTTTCTCCAGACAGTTTCGAATGTGGATGTTCGAGGCGTGCAGGAACGGGTGAACGGGCAGTCACCGATGTTTTGAGAGTGTAGGTCAGAAAATGGTTCTTATGGATAGCACTTGCCCTCAAACACTGCAAAATTCACTAGGTTTGATAGAATTCCTTGCAATATTGCTTATGAAAATGCCTACGAGCGAAGAAAGTGAAGCGGGGCATATTGAGACCTTGAGGCGCCTTCAGCCGTTGTGAGGAGAGGCGATACCCATCAGTTGGTTCGGCTCATTACGCCGGTATCTTCTATATCCTAACATGCTCACTTTGACAGATCCCTGCGAGCTCGTTGTCCTATTATCTCGTGGTTGCTGACGCGGCCCCGTCTGAGCTATGTTGAGGCTTTTACCGCCTCAGGATCTGATGTCAACAAGGTCAGTCCCATTGCTCACGGAGCAAATTGAGTGAAAGGCATGAGATACGGATAAGCCTTGATCATGAGACGTCCTGTGTCGAAATAGATTGACGGAATGTCGGGATTCATGTATATCTCTTGCTGAGCACTTTCTTCGATAAGGCTTGAGCTCGATTAGCGACTAATTGTCTGATTTTGATAACAGATTTAACGTCATCGAACACATTTCACCGTGATGAATTCACCGTACACTGTACCACAAATAGTCAGTTCTCATCTTCGTCGTATACAGTGGGAATATCGACTCATATCGGAACAAACTAACTCTATTTCCCAGTTGAGCGCCCCTGCAGTTCAGTATCGCACCCCATGTGCCAGCTATACAATGGAAGCATGCCTCGTTGCTGTACTACATCTTTCCGATGTCGCGTCACTCCTGCACCACTATCAACGTTCGAGGTCCCCCGTAGAAAGCATTCTCTACCCGGCTCCGTGTCTCCGTCTTTTCGCTCCCCATATTGGGAGTACAGTGCAATTTTCCGTGTCTTGGCTCTCATGCCCGAACTTCTTCCTGCAGGTGTGTACCTGATTTTCGAAGACACCGACGTCGTCGATTCTTCTAGCTGACATTCTGTTCTTCAGATCACGAAGGCCTAGAATGACTAGAAAGGCTCTTCCATCTGACCCAGCAAATTGTGCAGCGCAGTCTACGTGTGCGGAGAAAGCCACTCTTCAGCCCCTTGTTCAGGCCTTTACGTGTTGGGCGCCGACGGAACGATGATGAAAAACCAGGCCAACTTCTCACACCGCTCAACGTCCCACGGGGACGCATCGCCGTCGCTGGAGTGGCCGGTAGACACGCTGGGTTCAGAAAACGCGATGGAGCTATCACGCTCTGCAAGGAGTAGCTTCGCTGCAGCTACACATCGACGGCTTCTTGGCAACGGCGTATATTTCAACACCGTGTTCTGTGGTGTATGTCGTCTTCTGTGCGCCTTTACATTGATACCCGCAATCATCAAACGTCACACAAAATATAGTTACACATATACATATCAATTCAGTTCTCGAAGCTCCACCTTCCCTCCAACTCAAGATCCAACGCGGATGTTTCACCGAGGCAACACCGGCCGCCCTTGCACACAAACCCGGAAGCTTCTGCATCATGCCCACCGCTTAGAGCGCGCTTGGGACCAGTTCCGTCAGATCAACGAGCTGCCCCGCGCTCCTCAACGCGGCCTGGATAAACCCGACGTCGCGTAGCGCCTCAAGTGGCTCCCCGATCGCCAGTGCCCCGCTCTCCTTGCGCACAGCAGCGAAGAAGGCACCAAGCTCGGCCTGCACCCCACACACTGGCTCCTCCAGCACCTCCGTCTTTTCGTTTGTGTGGATGTGCACACGTAGGACACTGCCGACCTGGTTTATAGTGAGCCACCCCTTCGTGCCAGTAAAGACGAAGCTGTCTGCTTTGGGTCGCGTCTCCGTCGGCGCGGCGAAGGTTAGCTCTGCGGTTCCGGTGATGACGGGCCCGGCTCGCACGATTGCGTGGATAGTGTCGTGTGGGGCGAGGTAGTCCTTGTGCAAAGAGGCGAAAGACGTGAGATGGGTCAGGGCGTGCGGGAGTATAATGCGTAATGCCGCAATGGTGTGCTAAGGGGGCGTGGCGTTAAGGAGCGTATTTATCGAGAAATGACACTGGGGACACGCACCACTCCGCCATCAAGCTGTATGACAAGGTGTCAAGTTGTCAGCACGCGTACCTCTCTAACTTTTCTAGTGCCACGCACCAAGAAGCCGCCTTGATACTGTTAGGGGGTATGAGCCAAGCCAAAAGACTTCGAATCGTTACGCACATCGGGAACTGTCCGCCAAGGTGTCTTGTACCACTTTGAATTCTTGTCGATGTAATTGTACACCACTGTGCGGAAGCAGATCACCTCCCCAATCCTGCCCGCAGCTATTGCCTGCGCCGCTGCACGGTATCCTGGCTCGGCTTCAAAGTTCTCCGCGACGCGCCAGATAAGGCCCTTTGGCTTGTACTGTTCGTTATAGGTCTTGATAAGTTCCAGGCCTCCCGCAACGTCTGGGGCCACGGGCTTCTCGCTGAGGACATGCTTGCCCGCCGCCAGGGCTCGCAGGATGATAGATGGTTGGAGAGTGATAGGGAGTGCAATGACGACGGTATCGATGTCTTGACGGGCAAAGAGTGCATCGAGGTTGGTGGACTCTTCCTGAATGTCGTGATAGATCCCTGGGGGCACGCTCAGGCTGAGTGAAATAACTGCTGCATCGGCAAGATCGTGGGCGCTCGCCTGCGATCGTGAATAGACAGCTTTCAGAGCTGGAGCAGCGGCGCCTAGCGCTGCCAGGGCCGGAAGATGGGCTACATAATATTCAAGTGAGAGCTCTAGGATTGTAACACAAGGTGCAAACCGACCTTCCTTTGCAAAGATACCAGCGCCGAGGATTGCAACTCCAGAGGACATGCTTCAATGTTTGAAGAGATCGATCGTGCAATGAGGTCAAACACGGACTCGCTTACTCATGGAGCTATAAACGAAATCAGGTCCTAAATTTCTTTCACAGACGCCGGGCCAATAAAGCGATTGACCGAGGTTGCTCCGAACCGCCACGGTCACCGCAGGCTCAACAAACCCTTGCCTATTTGGCGGCTCGCTTCCCAGCTTTTGTGCACACACGGCGTTTCTCTCATCTCCATAAGCGGCGAGTTCTAATCACGGCAGTTGGAATGGAAATAAGGTCACCTCGTTCAGTTACACCCACGGACATTTCTCGGCATTCAACCAATTGAAACGCCCCAGGAACTAGGTGATATCGGGGTATTCTGGCTGGTTTAAGAGCGCAATACAGACTTGAAGGCTTTCCATTACATCTCGCTCGCTGCTGCTAGGTACAGACCATGGCAGCTCCCCAGTTTCGCAAGCTACCGGCCGACTTCCTTTGGGGTTTCGCAACAGGCAAGTACTACTCTCATCGCCTCTCGTAAGTAAGAGCCAAATGCTAATTTGTATGCCTTGCTTTGTAGCAAGTTTCCAGATCGAGGGCTCTGCTGCAGTAGATGGCCGCGGCAAGTCCATCTGGGACGATTTCTCAAAAACTCCGGGAAAAACGCAGGACGGGCGTAATGGCGACGTTGCGACCGACTCTTACAGGCTATGGAGGGAGGATCTTGCGCTGCTCTCGCAGTACGGCATCAAGGCCTACCGTTTTTCTATCTCGTGGTCGCGTATCATTCCACTAGGCGGCCGCGGAGACCCCATAAACCCACTGGGTATCAAATTCTACTCTGACTTCATCGACGCCCTTCTCCAGCGCGGAATTACGCCCTTTGTTGTACGCCATCACGCCAAAGCACATTATCTTAACCCTCGTTGAATACTTTCCAGACACTATACCACTGGGATCTCCCTCAGGCGCTGCATGATCGCTACGGTGGATGGCTGAACAAGGACGAGATCGTGAAAGACTATGCCCACTATGCTAAGGTACGCACCTCGTCCACCAACACACTCGTTTCCCCATCCATTCCTCCGCAATTTCGCCGCTCACAGCGGCTGTGCCCAGGTCTGTTTTGAAGCGTTCGGCGATCGCGTGAAGCATTGGTACGTGGCCTATCTGCTGCATTTGAATCTTTCCCCTCTCATCGATCACCCGGGTCGATCACCGGGCTATCAAATTTGGTGGCTGACGGAACACGCGTTTGCTTATACAGGCTCACCATCAACGAGCCATGGTGCGTTGCGATCCTGGGGTACGGTCGGGGAGTGTTTGCGCCAGGACGTTCGAGCGACCGTCAACGCTCACCAGAGGGGGATTCTGCAACTGAGCCCTGGATGCACGTCTCACCCTCCTCCTTCCATCTTTTATAAACTCACTGAAAAATCGATAGTGTGGGCCATAACCTCATCATCGCTCATGCGCACGCCGTTCAAATATACCGCGAACAGTTCAAGCGCACTCAGGGAGGGCAGATCGGGATTACGTTGAATGGAGATTGGCAAATGCCTTACGACGACAATCCAGAAAGTGAGTACATGTTTTGTCTTTTACTGTTTTCGGTATCAGTATATTTGTTCCGTCTCGGAAACTCGTTCACCATACCCATTCGTTTTGACCGATCACTCACTGACGCTTCTCTGTAACGGATAGACATCGAGGCCGCACAGCATGCGTTAGACTTTGCTATTGGTGCGTATGCGTCCAATCCTGCTCTGGGGATAGATTTTGCTAAACGATCTTTCTGATGGGCCAGGCTGGTACGCGGTACGGTCTATTCGCTTTTATTTCCCCGCCCATCAGCAGCTCAACATCCGCCACCAATAGGACCCTGTATATCTCGGACACTATCCACCATACATGCATGAGGTGCTCGGCGCGCGTCTTCCACAGTTTTCGCCCGCCGAGATCGCGCTGGTCAAAGGCTCATCCGATTTCTACGGCATGAACACCTACACGACGAACCTTGCGCGTGAGTATCTAGTTACCCAATATCTGAGCTGGATGAGGTGTTGATGGCGTACATAGGCGCTGGCGGCGACGATGAATTCCAGGGTAACGTTGACTATACGTTTACGCGACCCGATGGGACGCAACTTGGGACACAGGGTAGGTCTCGATTTACTGCCATCGTGTTTCCTTCCTTGATCATGATTTTGAATAGCTCATTGTGCGTGGTTGCAAGACTGTAAGCCATGTTTCTGTGTTTCGACTAATTGCTTAATTCTAACTGCTTCGATTGGGTAGACCCCGATGGATTCCGTTCTGTACGTTTCTGTCCTTCAGTGCACGTTAACCCACCCTGATTTCCCCCCTATAGCTACTTAATTATCTCTGGAAAGTGCGTTCTTTGATTTTGCCTCTGCATGCGAACCACCAAAGCTGACCTATTATTACCTAGAAATACAAGACGCCTATCTTGTGTGTCTTTCCCCATCCCGTAGCACTCGGTGCAGAGCTCACAGCTGATCTCTGTTCCTAGTGTCACAGAAAATGGGTTTGCGGTGAAAGGAGAGAACGACATGCCCCTTGAGCAAGCACTCGTGGACACTGACCGCGTGAACTACTTCCGAGGAACTACCGCGGCTCTGCTCGCTGCCGTCAACGAGGACGGCGTCGATGTGCGGGCGTACTTCCCCTGGAGTAAGCTACCTGCTTCGTGATCTTCGCTCAAATCTGATACCCTTTACATCACTCAGGCTTCCTGGACAACTTTGAGTGGTGAGTTTGCACAAAGCCGCCGGTCGCCGGCGTTATCTACCTCCACATATCTCTGCTCGTGTGATACTGATGCTTTGCGGTGTTTCCCCGTAGGGCGGACGGGTACCTCACCCGCTTCGGTGTAACGTATGTCGACTACACAACGCAGAAGCGGTACCCCAAAGCTTCCGCCAAGTTCCTCATCCAGGTACGCACTGCACCCACATACGTTATTCCCCCGATGTTAAACCTTCGTTCGCTCTCTCCCCTAACCCTTATGGTTGTTCTTACCTTGCTGCGCGTCTTTCTGTACTCTCCAGTGGTTCAAAGACCACCACGAAGATCCACTTGCGCGACCTCCCGCTCCCGCCGTCTCCCTCTCCAAACACGCAGTGGAACGCAACAGTTCCAGCAGCAGCGAAGTCTCGACCGCCAAGGCCAGCCTCGCCGATCCTGATCTTCCAACGCTCAAGACGGCCGCGGTAGAACTCCCAACGAGGCCCAAGCCAAGGAAAACGGCATTCAGGCGCTGGGTAAGCGCATTTGTGGCGCTCTGCAAGTGAGGCACGGGCTGCTCGGCGGATATATTCCCGCTCCTCGTCCGCTGTTTACACATGCATCATCGACGGACGACCTCCCACCATCTCGGATAATTTTATGCATGCACACGCGTCTCCTGCCTTGCCGTTACCGCCGCCCATATTATCTTGAACACACATCTGCTTCATTCTGTCTTTTGCACTGCATAACTCTTACGACACTACTGCTACTCTGTATCTGTAAACTTTTAATTCCTTGTATACAAAGAATCTAAACTATAGAGGTTCATTTTTACCGAAATGCGCCGTAACGTGGCCCAGAATGTCCGTTGACTGAAAAAGCTCGAGTTTTCATATGAAAGATGCCGTTAAATCGATAGCAAATTCAAAGCAAACAGGGGGGAAATTACAGCATTTAGATGCAAAAGATATCAATCTATCTTCTCCACAGCACTCTTTCAGAGCAAAACAGTCTGCCCACCGAAGCGTCTCACTTTGACTGTCCTCCACGCGGTAGGTGTCTTGCCCCCCTCCAACTCCACCCCCGTGCCTTCTGACACCGTGCGCCTGGGGCGCCGACGCGCCGTTGCCGACACGACACGTAACACAGCTTCGAGCGCCGGGGGCATTTCTAGCGGCGCCGTCTTCGATGTCGTCTCGGAGAGCGATGCCGCACGGCTGCGTGGTCCAAAGGGGCCATAATCGAGGAAGGGCATGGCGGGCCCTTCGTCGATCGGGGTGACGGGTCTTACGGACGGGCCGGGCTTCCAAAAGGCGGGCGGCTCTGGCGGGTGCGTCTCGGTAGGTATTAGAGGTACCGCACTGGAATTTTGTCGTGCATTAAGTGAAATTTTCGAGAACAGGATGGATGAACGAACGGTAGTTGTAGCGTGTCCTCTTCGACGAGCTGTTGAGCTTGCGCCGCAGATTTCGCCAACATGATATCGTGTATATCTCTAGCGGAGTGAGTGTTTATGAGTAGGAGGATCCTGCGAGAAAAGTGGTACTTACTGGAAGAGCTTCACTCGTTCCCGCTGGAGCATCATGATCTCAAGGTTGAGGACCTCCCTCTCGGCCTGCAGGGAATCCTTGAGCCTAATACTCTCTTGAAGCTCGTCATCAGCTACCTTCCTGACCCCCGGCGCAGGAAAGTGAGCGTCCTTGCGCAAAGATACTCGACGAAATGGGAAATGAAACAACACACTTGCGCTCAGCCTGCTTTTTTCTTCTCCGGGAGAGCCACTTGCGAAACCTCGAAATCATGGCAAGAAAAGAAGAGGCCTCCGAACAACTTGGATGTTCAACGATAAGACTTAAAAGCAGATGAACTGGATATTGATATCTGACACGATGAGGATGGCTAGTGGCTGTTTAGACCGGGTCAGTGCACTACACCCACGACGACGACTGCTGCGTCAGCTCGAGAAAGGCGATGGCCTGAGAGATATAGATTAAGATCGAACATGAGGCATGCTGCAAACGTGTGTTATGCAAACTGGAATGAATGTGGGAGCCGGACCGACCCAGAGAAACTCTAATCCACGTGGATCGAATGCTAAAAAAGCGCTGTGGGCGTCTTGGAGGCGTGGCGGTGTAGTATACATCCAAGCGAGCATGAAGCAAGCCTTGGACAAGCCGAAGAAAGATCGCCAACCTCTCCAGACCGAATCACAGTCTAACACCTAGGTGAGTCCCAAGTCATCCCAAGTGCCTCGAACATCATTTATTCATGTAGGCGCTCCCTTCAAGTACACAAACTGGCGCCTAACCATCAGGGAGAAGGACCAGGCAATCTTCGCAGGCGATCTCATTGGGACTACTGCCTCGTCCACTAGCACCGAACGGCTTCATCGAGTGCTCGAGCGAGGCAGCTTCGCCTGTAACCAACATCTAGAACGACCCAGTCCTCATCAAGAACATGCCCATTTGACCCAATATCTCGTGCAGCCCGTGGTACCCCTGAGCAGGTGCGGGAGACAGGCTATCTTGATCGATCCAAGGACGGTTTTACCGCAGTGACGACGGAACAGTACGTTCCCCATTCCATCTCACAGATATCGACTGCTAACGCTGTTGGTCAGCTACCCGTTGAACTGTACAGTTCAGGATGGGCTCCTACCTTGATCCGCGCTGAGCCTCGTGGAGCCGTACCGCAAATCTGCCGCAGTCTCGACACAGGCCGCTCGTGTCAGAGACCAACACCTCAGCGTCACTCGACTATGGGCTGAAGATGATTATACACCCTTTTTTTGGACTCTGTCCAACTCGAACGGCAAAGCCGTTCGGGCTCAAACTTGGACATATATATGGGTATAGGTTAAGGGGGACTATTTTGGACCGCAGGGCAATTCCAGGGAAATAATTCCCTAGGTCGGGGCAAGGGAGATATCTCTTTTTACAGAGCGATAAGTACTACGATGAGTAAGGCTGGGGAAACTTAGCGACTAGGCTGTTGAAAAACAGCACTACCTAGTTTCGTCTTTTAAAGACTCATCAGGCTTGTTT
>JABCKI010005971.1:0-21431 GCA_018282025.1 Sphagnurus paluster
ACCCTCTACCTTCACCTCCTAGTGTGGTCGGAACAGCCCTGGTCGCTGCCGGCACTTGTGAGCTCTGAGATTTGAGTCGCCTAACACTTATAGTCCCTCAGGTCATAGGCATCAAGTAGTATACACATTATAGGGCCCTATTACATCGATTTTTCATACGCTATCGCATTTGTTCGTCCTGAAATATTTTTTTCTTATTTGAACATTTTTCTGAATTTTCGAATTTGGTTGACGCCTACAAAACACGTGGGACATGATTTTGTAAAAAGTCTGTAGGTACCGCAAAGAGCAGTAATATTCATTCAATTTTTCGACGCAACCTTCTACTATGTATACCAAGCAAGATTTCGTTTGCATATTTTATCTCTATATTGTCACACGAGAGTCGGGGACTGGTGCTTGCGCCGCTACGATATGGTATGCCTCAGCCAATCATCATGCATCGTGCTTACCCCATGCATCTTACGAGACCGATCCAAGCTGACAGATTTTTTTCAAGAGAGAAATTGCGTCTGTACTTATAGCGAAGCACAATGTCGATCTTCATTCACTGGACGACCTGGACGAGTCTCTTAAATCCTAGATATCAATGACCAGCCGCCAAAACGTGGTTATTGTCGGAGGAGGTGGCGCTGGCTCCGCTATTGCACGCTCTCTATCGTCCACACTTGATCCTACAAAGTACCACCTCATCGTCATAACCGCCCGCTCTTACTTCCTTCACCTCGTTGGCTCGGTCCGCGCAGCTGTCACACCAGAGGGAAATTTTCCTGAACAGGTTGCTATTTCTCTCGATAAGTTATTCGTCAACAGCAACGGCAAAATCGTCCATGGAGAGGTCACGGCAATCTCTGACGATGGGACGAGTGGTGGTTATGTGACTCTAGTGAGCGGCGAAGAAGTGCCCTATTTGATACTGGTGCTTGCGCCAGGACGTCACTGGGACGGTCCCCTCGCGGCTCCTAATACAAGTCCAGAGCTCAACGCGTGGTTTAACCAATGGCACTCGAGATTCGAGAAGGCGAAGGATATTTTGCTTGTGGGTGGTGGTGCAGTGGGAATTGGTGCGTATAAACAAGACGTCGGTTCGTTGCTCATTGTCCTTTGCAGAATTCGCTGGCGAGATCAAAGACTTGAATCCTGTAACGCCTTTTCTTTCTCAGTTTGATTACATTCCGCTGAAAATTGTATATCCCAGTCCAGCCATCGTTCACGGCGGAGAGTACCTGCTTAACGACGCGTACCCAGTGAAGTACCGTAAAGACATTGAACGCCATCTAAGACTCCGTGGTGTGGAGGTTATCCTCGGGGACATTGTGCCGGATAAGGCAGAGGTCGGCAACGTTATCACGCGCAACGGCAAGCGCCTCTCGCCCGACCTCATCGTAAGTCGCCTTCCTATGCCTCGCGTTCTCACATTTACCATTTTCCGGACACAGGTTTCCTGCCGCGGACCGCGTCCAAATAATGCATTTATCAAGTCCTCCCTAGGCTCCCAGGTCCTCTCCTCAAATGGCTTCGTCTCAGTACTGCCGACCTTCCAGATCCCTGGATATGGTCGTATCTTCGCAGCAGGGGATATCGCAGACCTTGAGGAGCAAAAGCAACTTGGCAAATATATCACACACTCAAACATCATCACCGCGAATATCCAGGCAATTGTGAATGGGCAACAAACCACCAAAACGCACACACTTAGTCGGGAGCTTATCGTTATCACTATTGGCAAGGTATGTACATTACCGTACCCGTATTAATATTGCTGTGCTTATCCTGGAGTAATCAGAATGGCGGGGCGTCGTACTTTGGCATCCTTTGGTGCCTAATGTTCGGAAATTGGATTTCTTCTCTCGTGAAGTCGAGGAATCTGCTTGTCAGTCGCATGCGCAAGGCACTGGGACACGACTGATAAATATATCATTGCCCCTCTTTCGTTCGTCCTTTATTCCTTGCCTTTTTAGATCTACGAGTCATACCAAGTCGGTCTACAGCACAACTTATCTGTTCCATTGAGTTTGCGAGAGTGTGGATACTTTTTTACTTCATACAAGATGTGCCATCGCTCCACTCTGGACCCTGGCTGCATGGTTTAGGGAGCCTCCCCAATATGTGGAGTAACGAAAGCCGGTAATAAGGATATAGGTACGAGAAATCCTACTGATAGTTCACAAATTTATGAATTGCGTACTTTGGATAAAAAGTTGCACCCATACCTCATATTACGCTGTGCCTATCAAACACTCGTTCGTGGGTAGTCGATCCAAACCTAAGTTCACTATCATCCCAGACGTCACCCACAATGCATTTGACACCGACAGGGACATATTCAAGCAGATTTGAGTCGATCTCGGTTTTTAAATCCTCTACGTTGTAATAACCTAGCCACTTGATGTGGATCGTTCTGAGGGCTGATTTAAAGGGTGCATTGGAGAGCAGCCGTGAAAACCCAGGCCAATCGAAATTATCAAGGCGAGCGAGCTCTCCTTGGTCATCGCTAAAGATATACAAGGTGATCGTATGGAGATGCACCGAAGTAACCTGGGACAGTGCATTTATCACCCAGGACCCAAGAGAGATAACAATGTCGTGGAACCACAATTTACGCAAATTATCGTTTGCTGAAAGGTCGATATTGCCTAGTATTTGGCGTCAGAATGTGACCACTGGCGTTCCCGCATCAAAGTAAGGCCACACACCAAAATCATGTTGATCAGTAAGGTCAAGTTCTTGGATTGCAGAACCAAAAGCACGATAATATCGACCGATATCGAGAATAAGGTGTGGAGGATATGTATACGTTGCGCGACGGCCAGGTAGCCTAAGGTCAAGTCGGGAAATTTCCGAAAATCCTCTCACAAGTAGCCACCAAACGAGATCTACACTTGGACCCAGGAGAATCAAAGAATTTAGCGACACTGGAGGAGGATCTCTGTGTGAAGTATTCTCTGGCATTGTATTATCTGGGAGATTCATATCTTTCCAAAGTACACCGACCATGGCTAGATGCCGAAGCACTTTAAATTCGTATAAGCCAGCTGCGAATTCTGATAACGAATCAAGGTGGACGTGATAAAAGACAACCTCGACCAATTGGTGTTTATAACAGTGGATCCACATCATCAGATTATCTCGAGGTATGATGTATGATGCTGATATCAAAAGAGATTCTACAGCGCGTAGATTTCCAAGGAATTTAGTCGGGGCTACCGCCTTACCCGCACGTATGGCAAGACGACGGACATAGGTACCGATCGTGGCGGTGGGTGCGGCCAGGAGCTTCTGTAATTTTGAGGCATTCTGACGGCGAATTTCGATATAGGGGAGGAAGTGATGTCGACTAGCCCGCAGCCATGAGCGACATACGAGAGCGCATTGTGCAAGTGTCGCACGATCATTGTGAAGATGGTCGATTATGCGATCGTGAATTTCCCCAGGTATGCGGTCGGTCAATGTAGGTGGTAGAAAGGGAAGTTCCATAACGCTTTTATCGTTAGGATGACTGGATAAAATTGAGAATGCTGTTTCGTGATGCCCTTGATCATGATTACCTTGAATGCCGCAAAGGTTCGCACGTGAAGCTCGTTACGCACCTAGCGCGCCGCGCTCTACCTGCCATTTCAACTTCAAGTTATGGCAAAAATTCCGAAGCAAAACGGCCAGGAACTCACACTGCGCCAAAATATGCTCAACTGCCTAACTAATATCTCGCATGGATCGGCGCCATTTATTTCGACATTTATTCTCATTCACCTCACCGCCCCGGTCATGGCCAATCTCGGAGGGGCCTCTTTATCCTCCCAAACCATGGTAAATCTACTGCTTTTTTAAAAATTTATTCTTACATCTGCTGAGAACTGGTTTAGCTGCTCGGAAGAGAGTACTACCAGACCGGATTGGGCGAGAAATACCTAGTTCTTGCTCCCCTAACCGCTCATATTGTCTCCGGGATGACGAAAAGATTTCTTTCATCCCAGAAATCCCCTTCACGTCCGCTGTCGACTGTCTTGTGCTGGGCTGGCTACTCTGCAGCACTTTTCTGGCTCCCAATCCATTTTATGACGCATCGAATCCACCCGACAGCGACAGCTACGTTGATATCAAGCGTTGGTCCTTCCGAGCTTGACTACGAGTTTGTAAAGTTCGGACTGCAGAGATGGCCATGGAAAAGTTGGTTCCTTTATACCGGACTCGTTTGTTCCGTTGCCCTGCACATGGCAGATGGGACTGCGGTGCTTTGGAAGACATACTTCAAGGATTCATCAGAACAGGGCAGGGGTGGGCTTCGGGCTACAAAAAGTGGCAACTGGCTTCGAAGAAAGTTAGCTCTTTGCACTGTATTGGTATTACCAGTTGTCGCAGGACTTCACTCAATATCAAAGGAGCCACGTTTTATATTTTCATCACTGGCGCAACGCTATGAGGCCGTCTTCGGATCCTCTTGGATATATCGCATTTAAAACACTACTTAGTAATTCGACATTATTATACATACACAAGTTCCGAAACATTATTTGTATTCCACCAACCAAAATCCAGATTTCGGTTTAGTGACGGGACCGCATGCTCATGGTTCTCATGGTGGGGACTAGAAGTATATAGTTCGTTAGTTCTGACATCCTTTGGAGGGCAAGATACTTACACATCATTAGGCCCTTGATGTCCTTGACCCTTGCACGCTCCATGGACTTCCGAAGTATAAGCACCCTCAAGGATGCCCAAACAAGAAGCAGGACTCCAAAAGCCGCAGGGACGAGCCAGTATAGTGGTGAGAGATGGTATGTCCCGCCGAAGACAACGTGGAGAGGCGGCGTATAGATAACAAATATTCCAAGACAGGCACCTGCAAGGATACCCACGAAGTTCCATTTGTTGCTGACGACACGCTTGCCGAACGGGAACGATAGCTTGGCTTTGACGGCAAACAGCTTTGGGGGCGATGAGAAGTTTTTCTCATAAATCGGAAGAAAACATACATTAAAGCACTGAGAGATGAACACTGAGAGGTAGAAGATTGATTGTGCTTGGGCTAGGGCATTGACTTGCTGAGAGGCAGTGATGGTGTGTCCTCTACTGTTCACAAAGTCGGGACTGCTGGAGGTATAGTACACTGCAGCAAGACACATTAATAATAAAAAATGAGACGAAGTGAAACCGCAGCGACCCACATCCTGATTTCTGTGTGCTGCGAAGCTCCTTGGGCGTAAATCCATTCTTATAGAACACCAAGAAGTATGCGAGAAGCCTGTGTCAAGTCAGAACAATCAAAAGGATAAAAAATCGAGGGATACTGACGCTCCGATGGTTTCAATCATGCCAGCCTCGAGGTACGCATAACTAAGCAGCCTCCAATCAACCAATGTCTCGTCATCAGACTCCTCCATCAAGTCCTCCCAGAATACGCGCGTGAAAGGTGCTCGGAGCTTAGCAAAAAGAAGGGCAATGGGGTTACGACGTATTGGCCTGGAACCAACGGTCTCTGGATCTTCCGCAGTGGCGATAAGCGTCCTAGATCTTCGCAGAGCGCGCTTTTTGAGACGTTGGATCGAGCGTTCGTTCACTGAGCGAAGCGTCAAATGAAAGATAGGAAGACAAGGAAAAGGAACTGCATACCTGGTTTGCGAGGATTCATTCGCATCAGCCCATCTTCAGTCTCAGGCTTATCCCAGGCAAAGGAAAGCTGGATAATATTCGAATTCGTCAGTCCCTTTTCGATATCAAGAACACAAGTTCTTACGGCGGCACAAAGCTCAAATCCAAGATCTGGCAAGAAATGTAAGCAGCAGTTTCTAGGAGCCAAGTACTTGAACTAACCGATGACGAGAATAAGGATAGCAGAGAGCGGGAGAGGTATAGGTAATACAACATCTGGAAGGTAGTTGAGCGATGCGCAAAATAGATTGGGACTCATACCACGTACAGAGCAGCTGTGGTATAACTTCCGGGGTAGTATGCGAGATGGTATACTGGATCGATCGTTTCAAGTTCACAAAAATGAGACGCCCTTCGGCAACGCCATCTAAAAGTAGAGATTGTCATGAGTGCTCCGGGATATACACAACATTGCGAGCTTGTACTCACTGACTGTGGATGCAAAGTTATCGTCTGAAAACTACGATCAGCAGCATATTCACGTTTATGTTATTAGAAAGGTCTTTACCAAGCAGAATCATGTTGGCAGCTTCCTTTGAGACATCTGATCCCGAAATGTTCATGGCGATACCAAGGTCGGCCTGTGGACCTTGGTTAACAACAATGCAATGCCCAAAAAAGTTAGCTGCTCACCTTCTTCAACGCGGGCGCATCATTCACACCATCTCCCGTACTACAGAAAATCATATCAATATCAGTGGTGATATGTTAAAGATATTACGACTTACACGCCGACGATGTGACCGAGTGCTTGGGCACGTTTGACTAGAAATGTCTTGAGCACCTTCGTAAAACAGCCAAAGAGGACCAAAACGCACCAATCTCTAGTTTATGCTTGGGTGAAGTTCTAGCGAACACAATTTCCGGTTTGCTGAAAACTTGAGATGATTTTAGTCACAGTACTGACAAGGAAACGTCGACTTTGACTGACTCTGATCCCATTGCCAGCCATCCAGTCCGTCGATGTCATCGCCGTGAATAACGACGGCGCTGACTTCATCCTCGTAAATATCTTCAACTGGTTTTCCTGTCTTTTCGCTGAGTGTCTCCCTTGTGTCGCCCAGAATCAAGTTGATCTTTCGGGCAATGGCTTCTGCAGTCTTCGGGTGGTCGCCTGTCAAGTACCATAATAGACTATTTAGGTGTATTGTATTGGGAAGAGAAATTATTGGCTGACCCGTCACCATCATAACTTTTATTCCCGCAAGCCGAAGCTTTCCGATAGCCTCGCGAACTCCATGTTTGGGAGGATCCTCAAGGGATACCAAGCCAACAAAACAATATTCCGAGCTGGGGTAGTTACCGTCGTTCTTGGAAAAGGCATACTGGGGAGGGAACTTATCCCCAGGAAGCAACTTTTGAGCACAGGCGATAACTCGATGTCCTCTGGACGCCATATACTGTGCTCTTCCTCAGTATTTGTATCGATATAATTCTGGAGCAGACGTACATTATAAGCATTGTCGTAGGCAGTCTCAAACTCGGCCGTGATAGGGTGAGCGACACCATTCTCGAGGTATGTTGAGCACTTTGCCAATACTCGTTCCGGGGCACCTTTGATATAGGAAGTCAAAGTGCCAGAAGCATGGGTTTTATCGAGCTAAGGAGTTTTAGGTAATTATGAGAAGAAGGATGAGAGAGAAACTCACGATGACCAAAGCCCACTTGTTGGAAGAGTTGAAAGGAACTGTAGTTTAGTATGTGATGGTTAGAAAAGGATTCTACATGACGGCGCCACGACATACTTTCAAAGACCTTGGGATGACCCTTGATATGGGCATCGTAGTTTGAAGCAAGCAGACGTCCAGCAAAGCGCGTAAGACCGGTTTCAGTCGCGTCGCCGAGGATCGTTCGTTGTTCGAAAGGCACATCACTGTTATCGAACTTGATACGAGAGTTGAGGGCAGCGATGTCGACCATCTCCCTCATCCCGGAAGCTTCTATCGAGAACTGCGCCGTATCTCCCTCATCATTGTTAGACTGGAAAAGGCGGCATATGTGAGAAGAAGGATAAGATAGTGAAAGATTAGTAACGAACTTGGAAGGCAGTGTACATTTTGCCAGCACTCCAAAGGTTAGTTACCTAGGTAGTTCATGAGATGAGTGGTCTCACAAACAACGGCACAAAGACTTACTGTCATTTGATTCCGTGTAAGGGTTCCTGTTTTATCAGTGGCAAGAAGTGTCAGCTATGAAAAGGGATGACAAGTATCAATTTCTGAATTTTTGGAGTGGGAAACAATTTACCGAGCCTATGAAAGTGAATCAGCAACGTATCCGCACCAGAACGACGGAGAAAACCAACCAAGAGTTTCGACACCCTGTAGATCCTTAACCAGGACGTTCTGCTTTGCCATTCGTTTTGCCGCGATGGAAAGAAGTAGAGTAACGACGGAGGGCAGTCCTTCAGGTACGAAAGCCACAAGAATGGATACGGCGAAAGTGACAGTCTGTGTTGCCTTTCCTTTGTAGACCGTGGTTATCCCGACTGCGAAGAAAACAGCAGCGAACAGAAGAGCAATACACGAAACCATCATGACGAAGCGTCCGCTATGTGATCGAAGGGTTATTAAACCATGTGAAGGTAGCATCTAGAAACATACATTTCACGAGCCAAGGGACTTTCGTTGCCGCTCTCGCCACCAGTAAGACTGGCGATCTGGCCTATTGAATACCATTCATTTCATTCCAAGAAGTGATGTGGAGTGAAAACACACCGATAAATGTCTGGTCTCCTGTGCGTACGACAACTAAAGCATAGAGTGTTACTTTCAGAGAGTGCATAAGAGTGACAAGATACTCACTACCCCATGCTTCTCCATTGACGACCAAAGTAGAGTTGAATACCTTTCAACGCCACAATTTGGATAAGAACAGCTATTTCGGGATATGAAGCACCCACCAGATTCTCTGCTTCTGCAGGGCGAAGCTTCGATCCGTCGGGCATGGGGAACCGCTCCTGAGGCTCCGACTCGCCCGTCAGACTACTATTATCCACCTTTAACTCCGTCGCTGAAAAGACGAGCAAATCCGCAGGGGTCTTGTCTCCAGTGCGCTGATTTCGCCAGAGGCGGCATATTAGCTAGAGCCCACCGCACAGGGAAAGAGAGCTTACGAGAAGAACAACATCGCCCTTGACAAGATCTGCCGCAGCAATGTTGGATATTGTTCCGTCGCGGACTACACGGCAAGAAGGAGGGATCATCGCCAAGAATGAAGCAAGAATGGCCTCCGACTTCTGAATTTGGTAGAAGTCGATCCCGGCGTTGATGAATGCGACTAAAATTAAGATGCCCCCAAGATAGGTGTTCTGGAAGTTGCTCTTTAAATCAAAAAAGGTCTCATCAGAAGGTGTCCCTTTAAGATTAAGTGTGCCAGATGGGTACCTTATAGTCAATTCCCAGAAGAACATATTCAAGTACACCGGCGATCATTAGAAGGATGTTGAACATTGTCAAAAGGCGATCCAAGAACTGTAACGAACAATGCTTAGCTGGGATCATCATTATATTAGGGTTTCTTACGATTCTCGCTGCCGACTTCTTGTGCGGAGGCGTCAAAATATTCTGTCCGTCGCGCTCCAGACGAAGCTTAGCCTCAGCAGCTGTCAGTCCCAAGGATCCAGCGGCGTTCTTGGTATCGATGGAGGTATGCAACGTCTCCTCCAGTTTGGAGAACGGAAGAAGGTGTTCCTGGATATCTACATTAGTGGCTCCGGGTTTGGACGAGTCGACTTTGTTCTTCTCCGTTTCCAGATGTTCGTATCCTGCAGCTGCTAGCTCCCTGTCCTCCTGAGTAATCGTTCGGTGCATTTCTATTCCTTTGGGACGCAGAAGGTTAGGCTTTTCTTCGTTGGCATGGACATTGTTGGGGAAGGCCACGGCACGCGATGCAGTGGCTCCATCCCTGACGGGCGAGTTTGAAGATTGACCTGGGCCGGAGGTCGATTTCTGAGAATGAGGATCGCTCATGTTGACGATGCTGAAGAATGTGGGGTCTTCAATCTGTAAAATCTTTACTAAATGACCTTTTTAAAGGGCAGGATGACCGCCTGTGACCGCACGATTCAGATGCGAACAACTTCCCGAAGGGCTTCCAAGGCACGCAGGGAACAGACGCATCTCCGCAATCTCCTATCCAAGGCCCCCACCTACTTCATGATTGTTACCCAACAAGCCGTGATAACTCAATGGGGGAGCTTTGTGGAAGCGCCAGCAAACGGCCAAAAAACCGCAACTAAGCTTGGACTTCGCTAATGTTGACACGTGCCTATGATGTATAGCATTTTGTAAAAAAAACCTATTCATTGATCAAAATAGATTGCATTCTAAAAACAACCCACCTAATCAATTCTAGGTCTGTGTTTCTGGAGACTCGTCTCCTGGGTGGCAATCCGTGGCGTGCGGAAAAGCTCTTATCTCGTCTTGGCCACAGGGCTTGCAGGGAAATGAAAGATCAAGACCGATGTTACGCAGTCTTGAGTCGATGTAGACGCGACGTTTGCTGCTGGTTTCGCAGTGGAAAAGAGTCAAGTACGCTGAGGGTGTGCTTGAACAAGTTTATGCAAGTCGCGAGGCGAGAGTAGCTCGGATTGGAACTGGATAGACGCTCGGGAAGATAAAAACGCCGGAGCCTAGTTTCATGAACCTTATCGACCGCCTACCACGCTACAAGTCTGATTTGTGGGGCGTCCTTGAATAGAATAGATATCGATGAGAATTACGAAGGCTTTACATGCTTTGGTCGTGTTCTATGTTGTAAAAGTGACTGAGTGGCGGGTGGATGAATAGGTTCATACATATTAAGCGATGTTTAGTAATTAAGACTTTGAGATGTCGGGGTGCTGTTCAAGGTGTGTGGGGCTATCAGATTTTGAAGCCCAAACCACGCATACAGGCGAGGTGGCTCTGGACAAGGTCTTTACACTTGTCATTGGCTTCTGAGGGGTCGAACTTGAGGAAGCAGTCATCTCTAGCTGACTTGGTTTGTGGGCAGGCACAGCAACTTTGAGGTTCAGGAAATTAGTTCAAGGCAATATGAATCAGTCCGAGAAAAAATGGCGTACGGTTTCAGGCCTTCGGGATTGAGAGGGTTCATCTTGGGGTTCGTGGGGTCATATTTCTCTGGTTCTGGAGCTGACGGAGACCACCAAGAAGAAACCTATAGATATTTTGAGCGCATGCACAATGAAACTGGATGCGACTGGCCTTGCCCAACATTTCACCGATGGAGCCTCGGAAGTAGTAAAAGTGTGAATGTCAGTGACGGTTGACGAAGTCAGGTGCTGCCCAAGTCAACCGACCCAAATGGGGCACGCATTCGCATAATCGAACGACTCAAGCTCGAGGTTGCCGAATAACGTCCTGGTCGCCTTCTAGATCGGCTGGAAAGTGTTCAAGAGTTGATGGTTTAGTGCGCCTCTGCATTCAATATCCCACAGAGTTCTACACAAGTGACAACCTCCGTTAGAGTCGCAGGATGCGTCTCTGGCTCTCTCTTCTACTTGGAGCCGCTGTTTCTGCACAGTCCTGCGAGAATTATGGTTCCCAGAATGGTTCTAGCTGCATCTGCCCTACAGGTTTTGGTGGGCCTACTTGTTCTCAGGTTGCCTGTGGAGGAAACATTTTTCAGGGTGCCCAACGAACTCTAACTACCAGTACTGCCAATTCCTTCGCCAACCTCACCGCATCCGGGTGCGCTTGTGAGCAGGGCTGGACCGGGACTGCCTGTAACGTTTGCCAGACATCGACCGCTTGCCAAACCGCATATTCTGCCATAGCGAACACCCCATCTGCTCCCGATATTATTTCTGGATCTCAAAACGGCCAGAATAACACTTTAACTTGTAATTCATCACCACGGGTATGGGCTGCGAGTCAAATGAGTTGTCAAGTCAAGGTGTGTCTCGCCTACATTCTCCTGGCTATCTTTTCTGATCGCACTCTAGAATCCTACCTTGCAAGCAGTTTATCCACTTGATTCAACTTTGAACATTATCCGTACCTTGCAACCATCCCTCACGCCTCTTCCTAATACGACTGCGTTTGGAGCTGCAGGAACCGTCTACGCTCAACTTTTCTATGCCGGGGTTGAACAATTTTACTGTGAAGCGGACACATGCACGCAGTCACTCACAAATGGCGAATCGGGCGCAAATTGGTCGTGCCAGAACCTTCGCTGTACCTGCCGATCAGGAACCACATTCTGTGGTGGCGTACCCGCACTGAGCTTGGTTAACACTATCAATGGGCTTTCGGGCACGCTCGACATAGACTGTGACCCCGTGGACAGTACAAATAATACCGCAACCTGCTACTTCAATCAGCAGATCCTGCGCAGCTTGTTTCCACCGTCTGGGTTAGCTTTAAATGGCTGCTCGTTCGGTGAATGCGTTGCCCAAAGTGTGATTGACACTGGTGGAAACGGGACCACGACCCCTGTGCAAGAAAGTGGAAAACCTTTGGGAGGCGGTGTCATTGCCGGGCTAGCTGTTGTTGGCGTCCTAGTATTCCTGGCCCTATCCTTCCTCGTCTTAGGATACATCAAGCAGCGTAGGGCTCGGTCCGCAGTCCAGCACGACACTGGAGGTATCCAGGTTGGGTTAGACTGGGACAAGATCAGCTACTCTGTCCCTGGTTATTCAAGTACAAGCGTGTTTACTGCGCTGCGTAGGCGGAGAGGGACAGCGGACTTGAGTGACGATAAAGCCATCTTGGATAATGTTTCCGGGAGGGTTCAGGCAGGGCAGATGATGGCGATTCTCGGTCCCAGCGGTAATTTATTTATCTCGTGCAAGCGAACTTTCTGACGCTCTGTAGGTGCGGGCAAGACGACCCTCGTCGAAATTCTGGCAGGCAAAAGCAAGTCTGGAGTCACTATTGGAAATGTTAGCTTCCCAACACGAGGCGGGTCAAACGAATCTGTCGTCCCGAGAATCGGTTTTGTTCCCCAGCAAGATGTTCTGCCCCCGACGCTCACAGTATACGAGGCTCTACTTTTCGCTGCGCGTCTCCGCCTCCCCGAAAATATACAGGATATCGAGAAACGCGAACTTGTAGATGAGCTGATGTCTAAGCTCGGTATTTCCTCTATCAGGGATGTTCGCATTGGTTATAATGGAGATGTGGGAGGTGGAAAGGCTAGGGGAATTAGCGGCGGAGAGATGAGACGAGTCAGCATCGGACTGGAGCTTATATCTCGCCCTGATATTCTCATCCTTGATGAGCCAACCTCGGGTATGTTTATGTTCAACTTTTTTCGTTTGCTTTTTCCAACATGCTTTATTTCTTTTAGGCTTGGATTCAGTTTCAGCCTCGCGTATTGCCAAGGTTCTCCATGATATTGCACATGATCCCGTCAATCCTATCCCAGTTATTGCATCTATACACCAACCCAGGTTCGCCGTTTCTATTGATGCACCATACTGACTACTAACCCTCAAATTTTTCACAGCTCACAAATTTACCAATCGTTCGACTCGATCCTCCTTTTATCTCATGGACGTGCATTATACTCCGGACCAGGCCTATTCGCTCCTTCTGACTACTTTGCGAGAGTCGCCCCAAGCGTCGTACCTGCATACCCGCCGGGTTACAACGTCGCAGATTATCTCCTTGAAGTTGCCAGTGACCCCCACGTTTCTCTGTTCCAAGTCAACGAGAAAGACACCACATCAACAGACACACCCACCGACATGATCAATAATGCCGAGATTTCCGAGAAACTTCAAGGTTCATCCTCGCACGCGTCAAACACTGCACTCCACCCAAATCCAAGCATGAGGACTTCGTCCCACAAAAGGACAACTTACATGACCACATTCTTGACTCAAATTCAAGTGCTTGCCGGAAGGGAGTGGAAAATTCTGCAAAGAGATAAAACGTTATTCTTCGCCCACGTGGTTGTTTCTGCGATTTTAGGTGTCTTCTGCGGTACGGATATGCCTACGCCTTCTTTGTTTATTGATTTTGCTGACTGCTCAGAACAGGGGGGCTCTACTACCAAACAGGAATCACAATTGCAGGCTTCCAGTCCAGAATAGGGTGTCTATTCTTCCTCGTACGTCCGACATTGATATTATGGAAGAGATTCATGTGCTAATCAACTTAATGATAGGGTGCTCTAATCGCGTTTTCTTCGTTGAGCGCTCTGTACAATGTGGTCGAATCTCGAGCTCTGTTCCTTAGAGAGCGTTCGAGCATGTACTACAGGTTAGTTAACGTAAGGGCTCCTTTTGAATACCACTGACCCCCCACACCAGTCCTACTTCGTGGCTACTATCCAGGTTTATTTTTGACGTTGTGCCACTGCGAATTATCCCGACCATCATTGTATCCACCATGTATGTGTTGTTATCTTTTTCATAATAGGCCCGCGGTGACTAACATGTTATGCGAAGTACATATTGGATGGCGGGCCTTGCCCACGATGCCGCGCATTTCTTCAAGTTCCTCTTCATACTCGTGCTGTATACTTTGGCAATGACTCTTTTCGTATGTACCGCCTTCCCATTGCTTAGAGAAATTCTGATCGCCTTATTTTCACTCGTGACAGAACTTCCTCCTTGGCACCCTGTTCAACAACGGCGGCATCGCGATCCTCCTCTCGGCTCTCTCAGCCCTATACCAGATGACCTTCGCGGGATTCTTCGTCCACCTTAACTCTATCCCGCCGGTCCTCCGATGGTTGCAGTGGTTGTGCCCCCTCAAGTATACGTTAGAGGCCTTGTCGGTGAATGAAGTCGGTTCAGGTCTCTTGATTCAGGACACTCTCCAAGGTGTTCCTGTCAGCGTCTCAGCAAGCCTCATCATGAAACTTGTAAGCGTTATGTGTGTTCTATGTCCAGAATCACGACTAATGGACTTCCACGACCAGCTCTTTGGGTTTGGCGGTAATAATTACTACCGCGACGTTCTAGTGCTCTTCGCGTTCATAGCAGGCTTCGGCTTGGGTGTTATTGGTATCGTCTGGCTGAAGGTTCGAGAACGCAGGTGATTTCTCCCTTGGACAATCTAGTATGCAAAAGCAACATGTCTTGGTGACTTTTTTATATATATCTTGTCCAATTTTTGTTGTAAATTTTCTTGGGGATTAGTGACGTAAATACCAGTATCAATATACCAGCACAGTATCCATAATAATTAATAACCATAGCTTTCTGCCATGACCCATGCCCAAAACCTCGAGATGTGTAATGTTTGCAACAGCCAGTGACTTCAACAGAGAATAAGCTAGAAAATAACGACGGACAAATTTATAGACGACGTGCAAGAGCTTCTACCGATTGACTTATCACCAGCATGTGAGGCGGTCGCTTGAGGCAAAAATATCATAAGACAAATCTTCTCCTCGGAGATGATCTATCAACGTTTCAACTGTGGGCTCACGCGCCAAAGCTATTACTATCAGTCCAAATCCGATCTAGACACAGCACGTCACTTCGAGCGGCGAAGTCAATGAAAAACCCGATTATGTCTGGTCCAAATGAAATGTAGTACCATATGGCTGTGGCGCACATAAAATTCAAGTTAGGCAAGAGTTTCGGTGCTCGAGCTTGGACGATGAGCCATAACTACACTTGCTGTTTTTATGTAAAATCGACTGGGTTTATACGTAAACGTTGGATGAGATACAATATAGACAGCATAGACAACTATTGGGGGGTCAAGGAGAGCGGGGATAACAAGAGTAACAAAGTAACAATAATGGTACAAAATATTTTACCAAAAAGCTTGATTCTGGGACATTAGATAAAATTCCGATGTTGCACACATGCAATAGGAGGTAGACGCACAACAGAAATATTCAAGGGTATAAACCAAGAGTGATTCTCCGGTTCCCCAAAGCATCAATTGGAGGACCCCTCGCCGATGCTCAAGGAATATTGGACAACAGAGCGATTCGGCTTATCAAGAATAGCGCGAGAGGATCGTTATTGATCATAGAAGTTGCCCACATGGCAAATACGAGCTGGGAGCTGTTACTGATTCATGCACGTCAATCGTAGGATCGGTTTAAATGAGGGATGGATGGATGAGGGCGGTGGTGTTCAGAGGGTTGCCTTGTGAGGATGTGACCTGAGGCGCGACGGCTGGACGGCTCTTCCTCTCTATGGCGAATTGAGGATTCCAGAAGATACGTCGCGTGAGCTGGAGTGTCATATCCGTGCCCATGGATCGTACTAGATCTCCCTACAGTCCTGGAGGTCTGGCGACGGTGACCAGTGGATCTTTGGGGATGAATAGGATGCCTTGGCGTGTAAGAGTACTCATGACTTGGTGGGTCATTTAGAGCACGCGTCGAAGCTTCTGCGCCACTCGAAGGAAGCTCGATGGGGGCTTTCATTCGAGCAACTAGGTGATCATCGATGTGCGCGGGGATTCGCGCCCTATTCCGTATCCCTTCGCGTTCCACACAGGATGGGCCACGTCTACCTGCGCGGAGGATGAACTCTGGCGCGGTGTGGAAATAGCCAGGGAGGCCTTTATCCTCCGCGAACAAGGTCGAGCCGAGGCTCTGGAATCCGATAAGCGGGAGACCACCTAGGAGGTCTTCGATCGAATCCAGTGCTTCCTTCTCGTCAAGTGAATGATATAGGTCGCGGAAACTTAGGAAAGGATCCGACATCTTGTTATTGAGGTGCAGTTGATCAAAAGCCAATAGAAAACTTCAAGGCTAGGGGTTTTGATCTTTGACCTTTGGAGTGTAGAGAAATGTCGATTGTGAGGAGTCTGAGCTGAGTTCGTGGGTTCGTTCGTTTGAGGGAGCGATCAGAGGATTCTCTTTATAGCCCGGGCTTTACCCGAACCAACAACAATCGCAAATACTCCTCCTGTCCCGATGAACTCGGTACCGGTGGAATTACCATAAGATCACCACGAGGAAGCTACTGCAACACCGAGCCTCATCAACTAATGCTACCCCCCAAATAGGCAAATAATCAGCACAAGGAACGCTTGGATAATATTATGGAGCTGACAATCCACGTCATATTGCCTCAGTGCCGTTTCTCAACAAAGGTACTGACTGTCTACACTCCGAACTCGGTACTATACTGTAAGTCTCTGTTATCTAGCGCAAAATTGAACTGTAAGTATCAACGTACAATATGACCGTATAAACTTATGGAGCGTAGGATGGACTCAGCCGCCGGTACCCCGCATTTTTCACGATAGAAAAGTACAGCCTCCAGTCGGCAGAATTTCAGGACGGCGTCTTGGATCTAGCTCAACGAAGACCAAACATACTAGACCGGAATTTCCTTTTCTAGAAGTATTGTGACAACTACCCTGGTATGGTGTAGGTTGTGTGGGTCCCATCCATCAGCCATTAATTCAACCAATTCTAGAAAGATTCCGAGATGACTTCATGCGCACTCATAAAAAGCGGAGAAGCAGCACTGAGGCTGGCAGAGATCAGCCTAGCGATGACGGAATATGAAATTCACGCCGAAAGGTTCCTTGCGATCATATGCACCGAACTGAGGAAACAATAAATCAAAAATTTTATACAGCTACTATACAGTGAAGGAAATCTAAAGGTATCTTTGCTCGCCTGCGATATATCATCGGGGCGCCATGAATTACAACACAACAAATAATATATCAGTTTGAGCACTGCAGTGTGGCGTAAGACTCCCAGTGAAAAGCACAAATACAAGGCCGTTTATCGACAGTGGTTCGGATGGCCTAGTAGATAGTGAGACGTCTCGTGTAGGTCATGCCATGCGAGTATGGCCCCTGTACGGCTGGGGATGCTGGGGACTTGACCGACTTCGTGAGTGAGAATGTGGCGGCGGAATGTTGCTCATTCCTCCGGCTGCTGCGCGCAATCTGTTCGATTTTGGGCCCCAGAGAAACCTTTTGTTGTGACTGTTTAGCTTCACAGTCACTCCAATGGATTTGGTTGATATCAAGGCTCTTCAGTGCCCTATCGAGTGAGGGCCGGGAAGTTGGTGTGGCGAGGTCTACTCCTCTACTCCAGTAGAAGTCATCTTCAACAACCTCTGGGAGATCTATATTTCGTTTCACCAGATTCCGCGCGAGTTCATCGTCGACCATGCGATGAGAACAGGCAGAGGAAAGGGCAGAGCGTTCTGATCTAGTGTTGCCTGGAGTATCCCTAGGCCATTCGAATATGTATCGATAGCTAGCCAACTCGAATGCGTTGTGCGGGGCGAAGAGCAGGGAGTAGGATATGTCTTTTTGAAGCGGGAACGTGATCAAGGAAAGGCTAGTCTCGTGGTGGCTGCTTTGGTCTGTATCTAGCATCTGAGTACGCAAGTCAGGTATTATTCAGAACAGTTAATTTCTTAAGAACCTACTGCGATTTGAGGTGAGGTAAACGGTTTAGAACAGCTCGTAGTCGTTGAAGGTTGTGTTCACTGGTGGGTATACTTTGAGTCCACGAGACTCCTTATATCTCGCACCACCCTTCGATGGTTGGTAAGGGCATACAAAGGTCAGGTTACAATACCAACGTAGGTATTTACATAAGAATTGTTCGACTAAAAAACAATAACATCAGAACACATCACCGGAGAAAGGCACAAGAAGCACTCGCGAGGTCCGGACCTTGTTGTGAACTTGCAGAATAATATGCGCTGTTGCCGGAGTAGCGAGGACTCACAAATATCAACCCTGCTTTTAAATCTGATTCACCTGAGCGTCATCGAGATTCTAGATCGGTACAGTTTTCCAGGTGACCTCTTCTTTTAAAATGCTGCAGGGGGCCCAAAGTGAGTGATCGTCACTTACGTCGGGCGCGTGCACATGAAGATTACCTTGCTCTAATTACCTGAGATATTAGTGTACAAATGCGAATGGACAATGATATACAACTCCCGGTGCACCTATTCTCCGGCTACCCATCTAAATCACAACAACAATTTCACAACCCCTATGATCAGATCATAGCGCGTCGAAATTGATGTGGTGCGAGGCTCTTCTGCGCTCCAGCTCATCTTCGCGCTGTAGCCAAGAATCCGATTAACATACCTTGGAAGATTCCGAGAACAGGACACGCACTTTCTCATTTAAATGTAGCACAAAAACGATGATCGCAAGCAACCCCGTACCAGCAACCACAGTGACCGTTACCCAAGGAACCCATTCGCCAGGGCGCAAGAACAACTGTCTTTTCCAGGCCTCATCTTCATTGGTTGAAGGTAGGATAACTACTTTGGAATTCGGAATCACACCCTCCATGTTGATATAGTGTTCTTGTGCATGCACTGTAGAACCCACGAACAGATTCTCTATGTAGTTGTTGGTGCGCCCGAGACCGAAGAACGAATAAGGCAGCTGTAGGGCGTGGTACGATGTCTGTGGGAGTTGTCCGACTACAATTCTTAGTCAGAATGGATATACGCGAGGATTCTGGGGTAGGGTGACCTTGCGCTGCAGAACGATGCCCTGAGGTATCAAGCACAGTATACTTGTATGAGGCGCCAGAATAGCTAACTCCGAATGGCTGAAGGGATACGCGCGTCAAAAATGACTATATCCAGAGAAAGCTGGTTGATTGATTACTTACATGATAGCGTTCTGAACTATTGGGGGCATAGCACCATCCATTGTCGCAAGCACCATTCAATACTGGAAATGTGTTATTAGGATAAATGAAAGGCAGCGACTGGGCCAAAAAGAAGAGCCTACCGATAGCTTTGAGGAAGAAGGCGTCGTAGTAGAAGTTATTCTGTATGAAAAGGAAGTTTCCGCGACCGGATTCCCCAGTCATCTGAACCATGATATCCAAGGTTCCCTGAGGTACAGCTTTGGTTTAAACCCAGGAAAGCTTGGCTAGAAAGACTCACATCTTCATCCAAATCTAAAAACGAAACAGCTCTGGCGTCTCTGATAGTCGTTAGAGATTCCACGCCCTTCTTTGCGACCTCCCATCCTCTTCTGCCAGCTCCGTTCGATGGACATCCAACAACACCGGGCGCACAAGGAACGGAGAGAACAAGACTCGGGAAGCGCTCTTTTCCTGACCCAAGAATAATCAAGAAGTCTGGGAAACCGTCTAGGTTCGCATCTCCAAGTTTGAGGGATACAAGCAATGGCGGTGAATATGTCGTATCCAGTGCGAGAAGTGATGGGGAGTCGGGATACAGCGCTGAAAGTGGGAAACGAACGAATAGCTGTCGATGAAATGTGAGAGTAACGAAGATAAAAAGAGCATGGATACGGACATCGTTATCAGGTGTATCTGTTAGATTGAACTTAAAGTCGGGATCCGCAGTACACAAGTCATTATGTGGTCGGCAAGTCCGAATACCATTCTTGATACCAGTATCAGTAGAAGAGGGGCAAAGTTTGAGTTGTTGGTTGAACGCAATGTTGATATAACAACCTGAGCCTAGCCCAGAAGAGGTCGATACGCTTGAGCAGGTGGTAAACACCATATCAATGGTGCCATCGCGATCTGTAGAAGTATAAGCCATAATTGACTTTTAGTATCATGGAACTTCATACCAATGTCTGCGAATGAAATGCTTTGAACGCCCGAGGGAAGTGGCCCCTCTAACGCCAGGGAAAATCCATCATCCTTGTTGTTCACCCAGATTTGGAAGGACTTTCCACCTATACCGTCATCACACATGAGCAAGACATCTAGGCTCTAGTCAACTTCTAGTTCAGTGTGATGATAAAAGAGGAATGCACCTGCAAGGCAGTCCCCGTTAAGATCGATCACAGCGTTGGTGTGAGGATCCGCTAGAGTGCACTGAGGTCCGTGAAATGCGGGGGTTATGCTGGAAGGGATGTCAATAGAACCTAGGGAAAATAACAATGTAGACGCACACGTCAAATAGCGGGGAATTCGGCTGAGAATTATTAAACACATTTTGCCATAGCTGCAATGGAGCTCTTGAACTCCCACTGGATGATGGTGTAATCCCGAGGAGGTCAATCTTCATATCACCGTCAACGTCAATCGGTATAGGTTGAGAGTGGGTGGAAGGAGGGATGCTTATAGTGTCACGTATGTCTGCAAGTCACATAAAAGAATCTCGTTAATGTAGATATTCCTGAGGATGGCCTGAAACTTGCCAAAACCTCCATTGGGAGACGCGGGATATATTGTCAAGTCCAACTGATCTTTCGTTTGTGATTCACTCATTACAAGCAAATCTAGTTTTCCCGTGTGTGTGAAATCGCCGGGCACGATATTTTGGACTCGGCTAGGATGCCGGAATGAGGTAGACCGTTTGAAAACAAAATCGGCTAGTTTGGATAGGTCAGAATATTGGATGATTCTAAGAGCTCAACCATTACCATGATTCCAATGGTAGACAGATATTGTTTGCTGATCGGCACCTAGAAGAAGAACATCCAAACTCGTGGTCTTTTATGGCAAGGTCGACGATATGGCAGAATGGGAACTCACAATTGGTCTCCGTTAAAGTCACCAAATGCAACAGCTCTATCGTCTCCAGTCAATCCCATAGACCCAGCGTCAATAAGAGCATTCCCAGTGAACCTCTTGGGTGGAAATGGCCATAGAGCTGCCGCAGGGGCGACAAGAAATAATACACTGAAACAAGCGAGAAAGGAGCCTTTCAAATGTGTGAAATATCGAGTATACATCCCAAATTCATGGGCAGTGCTCAATTTCCTGCGGAATCGTAAAAGTCGCGGTGCAGACCCAGCGCCGAAGTCGTAGGTTACAATGGTCGTCCCTGTTTGTACATGCTTGCGTAACAGTCAAGAGGCGTGCCCGATTCGAAACCCTGACACTGTGACCTCCTGCCATATTAGGAACACCCCCGTGCGAAAATACGA
>JABCKI010005972.1:0-21381 GCA_018282025.1 Sphagnurus paluster
GCCAACCCCACAGGAAAGTCCATGCACAGTCAATGCACAGTCAGCCCCACATGTAAGTCCATACAGGGCATGTGGTAAACATGTGGGGTGGCTGATAAGTAAGTATCTAATGTAGATAAGAGGGATATCTTATCCCCTGATCTTATCTGTCCCAGATAAAGTAAATGTACAGTAAAAGTAAAGTAAATGTAATAGTAATGGAAAGTAAAGGTAATGTATAGTAATATAAAGTAAAGTAAAATAGTATAGAAGGGATACTGCAGTACTGAGTACTGTATAAAGTGAAAAAGAAAATAATAGGCTGTCCTAGGGGCGATTCCATAACAGCACATCACTCAAGATAGGAAACACAGAAGTATTTGAACACGATCTTGTTCTGGATATGAAAGCCTGAATATGCTCTGCTCTAGAAATGGTGAATTCATATGTTGGAGAGATGGAAGAATGCATAGTGAGTACTACGAACCTAATTTGTATAGTAATCAACTATATAGAAATCAACTCTTGGTTAGTTCCCATCAGATGAACACCATTTATGGACAAGTCCGACATATTTTCTAGTCTGTAGAGGGGCAGGAGGCCTCTACAGATTAAAATTTGCTGCTATAGACCCTTAACGACCGGAGTTGCGACCTAATGTGGTTGCGGCATCTCGGCTGATGAAGATCTATAGAGACTTGCATTTTATAAAATAATAAAAAAACCTTACGGGAAGTCACCCAATCACTAATTTGATGCTGTCAAAGGGCAATGCCGCAAGCGACCCAAACTTTGGTTGTTGAGAATTTCGGCACAGAAATTCGTGACATCAGCGGCTGACTGCACAAAGGCCAAGATCGAGGCGTTTCAATTCACACGAATTGACAGCAGAAGTGGAGAGCATCATAGAAATGGGAGGAGAGTTCTGTCATTATCTGCCTGGGTCATTTCTGCACTACTAGCCCTACTCAATGATCTGGGTTATCCTCCTCTCTTTCAGTGTTATTGCCTTGATCCATGTCAAAGTTAAGAGGAAACCCGGCCCTCCTCTACCACCCAGACCTCTGGCGGATCCAATCATCGGCCACGTAAGGAAAATGCCCACTGATCAACTGGAAAACACGCTGTATTAGTGGGGCAAGGTCTATGGTGCGTCAATTCTCTACTCATGTATTGCATTATTGACCAGAAACAGGAGATGTGATGTATCTCCACATGTTAGGGAAGCCAGTCATTGTCTTGAATAGTGTCGAAGCCGCAATCGATGTATTGGACAAGAGGAGCGCAAATTATAGTGATAGCCGCCGTTTGTTATTCCTGAACTGTAATATTTTGTTTATTTCATATAGGCGTTTGTTGAAATGCATCAGGACTGGATGGTTCAGATCTTTGCCAATCGCAGGCTACGGAAAGAAATTCCAGAAGCTTTGTCATAAGTTATGCTATTTTGCGTGTCCTTCATCCCGTCGAAATATCCTGCTTTGTGTGCAGAGGTATGACACTCGACGAAAAAATTTACAAGCGCCCCCACGACTTCAACCCTTCTCGTTATCTTCCTCAACCAGAAGGAAACAACGAGCCAACCCCCAGCGGACCTTTTGGCTTCGGTCGCAGGTACGTGAAAGCTGTCCTTGAATTTACTTGTTGGCCATTTAAACATTAGAATATGTCCTGGCAGGCACTTTGCTGAGGATAATATCTGGATCGTCATCGCATCAGTGTTTACATGCTTCAATATTTGCAAAGCCGTCGGGGAAGATAGCAAAGAGATAACCCCCGAGATCTCTGTCACCCCTGGGGTCACGAGGTAAGTGATCTTGTAGGCTCTTGACTAGGGCTGATTACAGGTATGCTCTACCTATTAGTCGCCCAGCCCCCTTTGAATGTCGCATTCAGCCTCGAAACGATCGAGCACGACGCCTAATTCTCGAAGCAGACACATCGGAAACCTATTAAAGAATAGTTGCATCATAAATGGCTCTTTGAGCGCGGTAAATCATGTTTCGCTACATATACGAGACCATTCTTATAACTGCACTTTTGATACTCACTAACAAATCTGCATTCCATTTTTATTCGCGTCGTCTCTTTATATCCTCCACCAACTTGATGTATCAACTGAGTAAAACCCGTCAAAAATAGCGGTGTTCTTGACTATCTGCGAGCGCAAGTAAGTAACAGACGCCACGCCCTGAGCGTCTATAGGGAATGAGAGCTTCTCCAGACGCGGGCATGCAGCCATGAACGCGCTAGCGACATGGCGACACTGCTGTCGATCTATCGTGCAGGATTCGGGAGCCGCTTCAACCCAGTTCTGCCTGTCCCTAGAATCGAGGTCCCCGCACTCGGGGCGGCCATCGGTAGGCGCAGTATCAACGAGGATCTCCATAAATGTGTTGAGCACTAGTGTCTGTAGGAGTGGGAGGCGCGCAACGGCGTTGAGGATTTGTGGCTGCTCTCCACGTGTGGTATTCTGCATTACAGAAAATTCGCGGATCAGACTCCAGGTGTTGGAAAGTAGAGGAGATGACTTACACGACTTAGTGGTGGTTGGGCAGACATATGGTATAGGGTGAGCGAAACCAGGCGAGGAGCGCTGTCTGCGATACAGGAGATCAATTCTGCTGGAGAAATGTTAAGCTTGAAGTGGACGTAAAAAAGCGTCTGGAGTGTATTAGAAAACGATTGAATGTTGAGCCTGAGGGCGGTGCGGCATTGTTGAGCATCCATGTTTTGCTCATCAAGCAGCATTAGATACTCAAGGTAGCGACCCCGTAGGAGTTGACTCTTCGATAAACCCACTATGATAGCTTGCCGGAGGCGGGGTAATATTACAGGGGGAAGTGGTGTGGTGCATGAGCGTAAAAAATCAGTACTCGGCGCCCAGTACTCGATATCTGGCTGAGTGTCAAGGAAATCCCACATTTGGTCGCTCAGAAGTGGTATGGTATCGCCAGCGAGTGAAGACAGGCGGAAAGTGCAGTCTTGGAGAATGGAGAGGTGTAAAGTCGGAGGTCCATTTTCAATTCGCCTCACAAAAATCAAATGCTTTAGGTTGACGATACTATCAAATGCAGCCTTGAAAGTCAACGTGATTTCATGCAGAGAGGGAAGTTGGTCGGTGCGAGTGGGGAGCGTTGAAGGGAAGCGTAGTTTATAGACTTTGCGAGCTCGACGAGGTACAGCTGTGACTGAACGGCACCAGGATAAAATCTTTTCCGGATCACAAGAACGATGGGTGAGATCAACTGTGCTGTAGAGAATCGACTCGGCACTATCCTGGAAAACAGATGAAGTGGTGGCAACAGCCACCAGGTCTTTCCTTTCCATGTGTCCAATGATTTGGCCAAGGACCTCGGGTGGAAGATCTTAAATAAATATCCCAAGATCAGGTAACGTGTGTATTTTATTCGTGAGATGAAAAATGCTCGTACCACCCATAGCCTAGAAATGGTTTATTTGACTCTTGAGGATAGAGAAAACGTAGGTGTCAATTATGCCCCCTGCCTCAAGTGCGACGGTCAAGGGATAGTGTCGTGGTCTTGGTCAAGTGCTCAACAGTTGCCGAAATCCGAAAATTTATTATTTAAAATATTTTATGTATAACGATGACGAACTTAGACTACACCAGCTTACCCTCTCGGTTGAGGGAACGGTCACCGGCCTATCGATGGTCAACATCGGTCAGTCACACAGACAGTGTCCAACGAGCTGTGGTTACACCAAGAACCAGGCGTCACTGATGCCTAGTTGTGGCAAGGTATTGAGCACTATAAACTATTGTACATAGGTTTTGCATCAAGAGCATGGACTGGAGCTGGAAGGGAAAGCGCGTTCCAGATAACGCTCCCGGTCCCGCCCCTGGTCACTAATGTCAAATTTCATTTTGCACACTGCCAAGACACTAATTCATCGATATCGGGTATGTGGTCAAAGATGTGGAGATCTCCCTAGCTGCTAGCATTATATGAAAACACGTTAATAATCCTTGTGCATGGTCACGAAAAGATAATTCACCTTGCGTGCCCTCAGGTGGATGCAGACCACTCTTTGTGCTTCCAGATCGCACCGTCAATGAAAGCCCGATCGTACGCGATGCACTCGAGTCGTATTAAGTTGACTACCTATGCCAGTGCGTGAATTCAAATCTATGTCAATACACAGGTTTATACACACCTCTTCTCCGCTCTCAAAAGCCACAAGGATGTCGGAGAGGTTCAAGCCTTCAAACTGATTATTCTCCTGGACTAATCCTAGAACTCGCTCCTCCGTCACGGGTTCTTTCTTTTTGCGCAACCAAACGCGCGCCCGTGTATAGGCGCCTGTGTGCTCCTGTAAGACGCTTTGCGCCCAGTGAGATTTCGCCGTCGTGCAAAGTTAATACCGTCTGGAGTATCAAAGGTCCGTGAGGGATAGATGAAGAAACGCACCGCCTTGGGCTGTTGGCTGAACTCCGAAACAGGCAGAGCGGATGCCAGGGCGCCTTTATACTCCCCGAAGTAAACAAAGGCCCCAGGTCGTGTTTCCACAAAAACCGTGCTTATGTCTTGTATGCTGCGCTGTTCTCCGGGAGCGCTGAGATGAAGCAACGGTTCGCCCGGGTGGGAGGGCATCATTGGGAGGTTCCCCGACTTGAGTAGCATACAGGCTCGGAATTTTTGATCTGAGGTCGGCCGAAATAGTCCATTACTGATGCTGTACATTTTGACGAGGAACTGGCGCTTAAATTGGCTCGGCGCCAGCGGCAATTCTATCGACAACTTTTCTGCAACTGCCAGGATTCCTGATATTTTCGAGGCGGAAATAATGAAATTTCGGCTGGTCTGATTCTGAGAGGTAATACATTATAGATTATTTTCATCATGAGCATCGAGCATAACGGAAGAACTATACCTTCGCTGGACGCGACGATACCATTCTGGTTTTAGTTCTGTCTTCTTGGGGCTCATGTCTTTCAACATGGTCCGATAGAGGATCTGTCTTAAACGTTGGAATGTCGGGAGTCTATCAAAAAGCACTTGATTCAAGAAGCAGTGGAATATCAATTTATACTACTCACAAAGCTCCCAGAATGTCCTTGCTATAAACAGGAATGAGCTTCAAAGAACTAAATGAGCTCTAATTTTACCGCACATTTTTTGTGTGGCCAAGTCCAAGGTTTGAGCCTGGCATATTCTTCTAATACGGTGAAATTCAGAAGAGAGAAATGAAAATGAAGAAACGGAGTAACCTGCGTCGGGAGATGCGGTTCGATGTACGAGTGCTCTGACAAGGGTATTTTAGTGTCCGTCAATGTCTCGTCAGCATCTAAATAGGTCGACATCAGGGTGAAGGAAAGTTCCTGGTCGCGGAGCTGGCACTTGAGTAACTCAAGCTCGGCTTCGAGGTCGATGTTTCTCTTCGCAGCAAGGGCAAGTTGACGAATGTAACTGTCGCGTTCTCTTTGCGTTACATCAAGAAGTGCCCTGAGAATTTCATTTTCCCTAGAGAGATTAGACATTTTGAAGTGAAAAGCAACGACGATCAGGTGGCCCAAGGGCCAAGTGATGATTAGCTTTATGTACATCTCTTTATCTCAGGGACATTTTAGCAACACATATCAACAACCTCCTGGCCTTCAATCTTCTGTCTCGTGTAAGTACCGACGTCTCGAAACAGATCAATGCCATTTGTAATTCTCTCCACCAGTGTTCGCTTACTATCTCTATCAGTTCCTTTGAGTTTCTGTCTGATCACGGCTTTACTTTCTTTCGACAAGCATAAGTATACTACGAGATAAAAGCGAGCAGTTACAGGTTCTTCCTTTGTCTCAAAGTATGTCGCACCGGACATCTTTACCCATCTTCGCAACCACTAAACTTATGAAATTTACCCAGGTTCTTCCTTTGCTTGCAACAGAATGTTTCGTACAGAAACTTTCTCGGATTAAAGTCCCAGTATCCCGTCAAAAGAACGTGTCATGCCGATCTTCCAGTCAGTTCATATTGCTACAGTAGCCTTTATTTCCCCCTCATATGGCGTAGTGTAGGTTACCATAGCTTATAAAGCTACGAATCATGGTTAAAGGCTTCGAAGTTAGTGGGTTGGGGTTACTTTTCGTTTGTTGGAGGTGTGTTCCTCTCCGTTTCGATCTCTACATGATTAACTTGGCTTGGAAGTCTCCCCCTTGCTGATTGCAGTGTTTCAGATACTATTACCAACGGCTTTAGGATGCGGTTAAACTGCTGGCGTTGGATGCAGCATCTGTCATATGGTGGTTGATCGTGCGTTCCTATTTATTACTACACTCGGCACCGGCAACGATAGAGCCAGAATTCGACGAGCAGAGTAGTTGATTAGACGGCCGCATCGCTTCTTTTGTTCTATAAGCCTATTATAATACGTAGCTAACCTTTCATGTTTCCCTCTGCCAACACACGGATTAGAGTCGAGATCGAAACGGTGTCTTTTTCCAAGCGTAGCAACGTCAAGATCAATAACCGTAACCACATGCTATTGTGCCAATCTTATCTTTGTCCCTCCAATGCCACGAACTACGGGCATCGGGGGGTTTGAAGGGCGGAGCCACGTTGATCCGGTTGCGCTTGCGTGTCGACGCATCCTTGACGTTAGTTCCTCAACCAATCTTTTTTGTTCGTGATGTTGGTCACTACGACGTCCCTCCCGATATCGCGGATGCGCATTCACTGTTGACTTTCAGTTGATGTCCATGTGCTGCGATGCGCGGATTTGAACCGGATTTTATGCGAGCCGCGGTAAACTAGATAGCTTGACGAGGAACTTCGCCTGCGGAAGCTCTAGAAGTAGTCGAAAGGCATTGATGCCTTTGTTCGTGTGCTTCGCGCAAGATACCGTGAGTACTACAGCCACCACAACGTTTAACAATAACACACCGTTGTGAACTGTGATCAGATTTCAAATTCCCGTACTTCACATGGCATGAAGTCCCGCACCGCCTTCACACTAATTCAGCGCCGCGGCACCAACGCAACAGACCTTTGTTGTGCGAATCATTGTTAGCGTCAACGGTGTCATCGTATTATGATTGCATCTCTCACCTTTGTATCCAATGCCACTCACTGACTGCTATAAAAGCGTGATGAACTGCTTGTAGCCCAGCATTACTTCCTCGCCTTTGCCCTTTCCAGCTTTCTCTTCCTTCACTTCAGGGCCCAGAGCTCCACTTTTATTTTTATCTTTTCATTAAACCCGTCTCGTCTGACTCCCTTACTTCTATCTTCACCTTGATCATCCTTCATTTATATCGTCCTTTCAACCTTGTTATTCTATCCTTTACACCTCCTTGTCGTCATGGTCCAAATCTCTACTCTCTTCATCCTCTATACGCTGTCTACTTTCACCAACGCTGCTCCCATCGAGAAGCGTATATCACAGATAATTTCGGATTCGACGCGTGACTGGAAGGACGCTTGTGTACGCATTCTCCGTTCTGTTGAACTAGGTATGAATCACCTAACAAACTCAACGTGTCAAATGTTTAGGTCAAAGCGGGCGGTGCCCAGCAGTGTAATGACATAGCGCAGACAGCTTTCTCGACCCTTCTAGCAGCCGGCAAGAACTGCGACCAACAGGACGCTGGAGACAAGATGATAGATCTTGCTAAGACTCTCAATAACGACGCCGAGATGATAAGGCTTGCTCAGCTCTTTGTTCAGCAGCCTCGTAACGCGGTGGGTCACTATATTCATATTTCTAGCTCTACTAATTTACGCGACTTTCAGCCTGATAACCTCCAAGTTCCCTACTGCCAATCTGCGCCAAAGAACGCCGAGCTTTCTGGTCTCTTTCATTGCCAGTTTGCGAGCTCGAACTTTGATAAGTTTAGCGGTGACCAGACAGGTAATCTCCCACTTGGTGTCTCGACTGTCTCTCCGCCCGGCTCGTGTCCTGCAAAGACAGATGGACCTGTACCCGATGGCATTCAGCTCAACACTTTGGTGAAGAACCCCAGGGATAGGTAGGTGTTTTGAGCTATCACCCCCAATGAAACGCTAAGATCCACCATTATAGCGGAGCTGTGGCGCCCCCTCCCCCTTCGGCACCCTCTGCAACAGAACCACTGCCGACTCTCTCAGCCACCTCCAAAGTTGCGGAAGTCACCTCAACTGCCGAAGCACCAGTCAAGACTACAGCTCCTGCTGCTCCTCCGGCTAACCAAACGGGTTTCGCTCTTCGTAAGTCACCCATACTAGTTATCTCATAATAATGGAGGCCTGAACATGTTAACACAGAGAATGGAAAAGACGCAAAGGCATTGAACGAGCAGTTCACAAAATTGACCGCTGATTCTACCTGTGTGAACGGCACCCAGGCCTGCGTCAATGGCGGATTTGCCCAGTGCGTCAACGAGAAGTTCATCATTACACAATGCACGAGCGGTGCAGTGTGCGCTGCCCTCCCACTTGTCAACAGCCCCGGCACGGTGAGTATGTTCTGAACTATAGTGACTTCTACATGTTGATTTTCGGGGATGCTTTAGTCGATTACTTGCACGACCCCTGAGGACGTCTTGGCCCGCATAGCTGCTACAGGAGCCTAGGCTTCATCATCTACGATTTAGCGGGTATGATAGTCATAAGATAACGAATGTTGTAATGTGTATCTGTAACCCCATGTAAATTGAATCGAGCCATCGTATCGAAATCGAATATATAAGTACACGGAGAGCTTTCATCAATTCGTATACCACGCATTTACTCGGCATAGAGGAGTGTAGCCACATCGGCTGATCTTATCTTGAGCATGCACGTGAATGGGCCCGGCTGACTTGATGCGCCACAGACGGCAGGGTTTAAAGAAAGTCAAATGATGTACTTTGTATGAGCTCTGGAAGATCGGACGTACCTGACAGTTCCGGTAAGCGGCATAGGTGCCTTCGCATTAGGCGAGCAGGAAATATCAAGCACAGCGAGGGTCGTAGCAGCTGTGATGAATAATGTGGTATCGGCAAGGACGCGACCTAGATCGAATGGACATGATTAGATGGCGGAGAAGATGCATGAAGTATCACGAGCCTGGACAGATACTACATGGGAATCGGGATGCATCAGGGCAGAGTAAAAAGATGAGTAAAAGGAACAAACCGTCTGCCGTAGCCAAATAAAAAGTCGTAGACGTCGCGTTCTGGCGCAGGCCCGAGGAAGCGTGCGGGATTGAACACGTGAGGGTCAGCGTATGTTGTGGGATCATGCAGTATGTTCCTATTTAATTTCCGCATTCAGTTGGCGTTTTCGTGAGCATATGACGAGAGGCACCATTGGTTCACGAGTATGATGGAACCCTTGGGAATAAAGAAACCATCATGTACATCGTCTTGCATCACCACGTGCGGAAGACCTGTGGCGCGGCCCATGTCAGTAAGCGCTTCTCCGGTGATCATTTCGGTATCTTAAACCCACCCATGGGCACAGTGTTGTGCCACCGGAAGACCTCGCGGCACAACGCGTTGACATATGGGAGCCGATGTCGGTCTTCATGCGTAGGAAGGCGTGCGCCGTGTCCAAGAACACTGTCGAGCTCAGCCTGTGCCCTTTGTTGCACTTCTGGGTAGAGAGACATTGCAAGAAAGAAAGCTCTCAGAAACGAGAGTCGCTATCAATCATGAAACAGATTCAAAAATATCCAATAACTCTGATGCGGGTGCTTACTGTAGTGTATCCACCAGCCGCGATCGAACTAGCAGTCCACTTGATAATATGATCTTCTGTGAAATCCAGATTCGGGGTTAGCACGGATGAAGTGAAACAAGGCCTCGCAGTGCCGTTTTCCTAATCCACAGGCACATCATCTCCTCGATTCAAAAAGAAGACAGGTAATTGAATTACAAACTGCTGTTTTGCATATTCATATGGCTCGTTTCCCATATCGTAAAGGCTGCGTGCCCATGATCTTGCTTTGGTGTGGAAACCACCGCCAGGAAACCAACCAGGTATGTGGCGAACTGTGTGAATGAGGCCTTAGCCAAGTTGGGAGCAGGAGCATGATCACTGACGGAAAGGTAGAACGTCGACCAGAAAATTTCCAGGGGCAGTTGCAACCGCGAATTGCTCCATCCCAATGTCGACCAGACGTACGAAGGGATCACTATTGTCTTTGACGTCATACCCGTACGTGATTCCGAGGCTGACCCTGCCGATATGCCTGCCAATGACGATGTGCTAGTGAGCCCGAGAATTGAACTCACAAGCAAGGAGCACGTACGACTTTAGATGCGGAATAAGTTCTTCTGGTGCGTCGAGGATTTTTTGCAAAAAATTGCGTATAGATACCGCCTCGAAGTCATGAAACGGCTCCACTGCTTTCTTTGTTCCAAAGCGGCTATGGAAGAATCGGCGGTACTGGTTGAACTCGTCACCATAGCGAACTAGCGGAAGTGCGTTCTTCCATCCAATGAGCTCTCCACCCATTGGAAGCACTGGCCTATCCGAGTATTTGTCGCTCTTGCCATTGAGAATTGCCAACGCGACATCAACTGAGTTTATGACTATGATGGGTTGTCCGAAAACCGTGACGGAGGATATTTCCCCTATTCAAATACACCCATAAATGATTAAATCAATTACAGAAAATAAACGAACCATATTTCTTGCCCCAATCCGCGAAGGTCAGCCAAGGCATATTCTGCGGCATGTCGAAAAGGTTTCCAATTATCGGCCATCCACGCGGACCTGGAGGTAGGGATGCTCTCCTGCGTTTATTACGAAGGCCCGTGGCGACAAGAACAGCTACGAGAACCGGGATACTTGCAAGCAAAACAGTTTGAGTGATCATTCTTTGTTGACGGTTGCTCAGCTTCGCAGTTTACAGTGAGCAAATATATATATGCTTTTTATAAGCGGCAGGATCCTGATATGATCCCATGTCAGATTTGCAACGAGATCCTATTTGACGAGGGAGGGCCACCGGGATGGCGGATAAATGGTGAAAATACACTCAGGGTGCCTGTGAGGTCGAAGGATGCTCCTGCCCTGAGATTTACGCGGTCCATCAGCCTCTATCCCCGCAAGTACTGATCGCAGCACAGCTGACACAACCGATAAGCGCTGGCACGTTCTCTCTGAGTCTTCGGAATGTGGATTGAAGGATCGTCAAGTTGAGCAATAATAAATTCTAACCTCCGAAGAGAACCGCTCGGTGGGCACTCACAAACGAAACGGTACAAGCGGTAGAACTGAGGTGTTTAAAAGAAAGATCCACGTTGACCGACGAAGGATAGATGTCGAATAGATGTGTTGCGTCCGCGATCTCCACGCTGGGTTTGTTTTTAATGAACGCTCCAAGTCAGGCAGTCACCTGGAAAAATACCGTTACGGATATCAAAGAGTCAGCTGCTTCTTACCTCGATCTCGAACCGTGGTCTACGCCTTGTGGCTGTCTATGGGGCATTCGCATCACGTCTGACTGCAGCGTGGACTTGATACTCCAAAAATCGGCATAGAATTCAGACGGAGATACAGGAGCGCGGAGTATAAGAAACACCCCGTAAATTAGAAGCCGTTGCAGCAGTTGACAGCCGCCAGGCCCTCGCCAATGTCGAGTCGAACAGGGTTCAGCGCCCGTTCGCTAGAAAACGGCGCAAACCCGTTCGCGTGTGCTGGAATATTGTAATTGCATAATAGCGTGAGTTAGTTGAAAGAGGAGAAAAGGGTGAAGATACGCACCTAGCAACACTATTTGTGGTAAGAGAGTTGCTGTGGCCCATCACCGATGGGAATGATGTACGCGTTGAGGTTGTGATTGATCAGTGGTTGTTGTTCAGTAGCGAGCGGCCCGCGAGTGCGATCCACACGGCATATGGAGCTTTCGCCTGTTTGACTGAATGCTTCCCCAGATCTGCAAACGACGTCAGGATTTCTCCGCGGAAGAAGAGTGGATCAAACCACGTTTCTTTGTAAGAGTCACTCTTGCAGCGGTACGGGCACCGACTATCTCAAATTACGGAGGGATGAACTCGATATCGGCAGTGTCTGTATCGGAATCAAGGAAAACGAAAACACGTTTCCCCATATCGATAAGCTCATTCTTTACGCCTCGGGGCGGGAGGGTCTATGTGGAGTAAATTCCTAGTAAGAGGTTATTAATAGTCAGCCCCTATATATTTTGCCCGCCTAAGTTGCCGAAAGTCGGCTTCCAGAGGAGAGAAAAGTAAGAACCTCGTTCGCGTTGGTATCGAGTCACGACTTGACCTGTTTGAGATATTCCTCATTAACGCCGTCGTCAAAAAGAGCCTATGAAAGTGTCAGCAATGACCTGGTGCGACATCATCACGTACGCCAGCTGAATTTGTAGCAGTTAAGAAAGATAACTCGGCTTCGAATGATCAACGACATTTCACGTACATGTGGGACAAAATTTCAGCGCCTTGTTCTTCCTCGAAAGACCTTGAAGTCTCCACACTTAACGTCTAGTTCCTGCTTCCGTGCGACTAGAGGAAATGATCCGCATATTGTATGCGTCGAGGTAGGTTGCATTCTCCTAAATTTATCGCAAACCCATGCTCTCTAGAAATTCATGAATACGATAATATGGTGGAGTCGAGTGATCGAGGTACGAGCCTGAAGATATCTGCACGAAAGATGCAGAGGTAGTCAGATGAGCAGCCATGCACCCGTTATCGTGCTCACCATGCAAGGTTTTGCAGATCAGAATTGAAAAAATCCATTTGCCAATTGAATAGTACTTCTCAGTGAGATTATCAAGATACGGAGTTTTCTAGCATGAATCATCTTTCGATACCGCAACTGGTAGAGTAGTTAGCTCGTCGATTTTTTTGACAGTTTCGTGTACGTCAAAATCCATCAGTGATGTTCATAGACATAGAACACCAAATAAAGCATGAAGTCTAAAACTGTAAAATTTCTCTAGAGATTGAGAGTGGGCGAGAACGGCAAGCGGATGGAATATTCGTTGCAACTTGCGAATGCTGGTAACACGGAGGCCAAGGGCGAAATCCGATCTCTGACGCTCCGCCAAGATTCGGCCGACGGCATGCTGTGTATCCGCTGGCAGAGCCCATAACGAGGTCTAGACATTCAACACTCACCCTCGAAATTCTTTCTTTATAAATATCCGTTCCGTTACAATTCCTAACATGAGGAAGCTGCGTTTGTACTAGTGGAAGTTCAGGCAAGCGGCAATAGCAATAGATCGAAGTACTCGCGGAAGGTTCTATTTTATTTTTCATTCCGTTCACTTCGACATCCTGACTGCGTTTGTACCTAAAAATCTCGCTACTGGCTATCTGGATCCACCTCAATGGCGCAAGGCGACACACAAGGTTCTCTAATTGCAAACATTTTGGCCATGCGGGGATTGCGTCGCATCATGGCCCACCTACTGGCAGCTGCGAGGTTGAAATGACCTGCCTTTGATCTTCGCGCTGTTGCAAGTAGGCTAAAAACTCCAAGGGCTAGACTTTTAACCGTCCCATCCACTGAGAGAGTCTCACAGTAGAGGGACTGGTCACCAGTCCAATCGAGTGTTAGTCCAAAAACATATATTTATTTCACGAAAGAACAACAAACTGATGTCATGAGAAGAAGAAAAGAAAAATCCCCGAACACGAATACTCAGGCTTTCGCCTACCGCTTGTGCCGCAACCAGAATGGCTGGAACCCCACGGCGCGGCACACGTTGCACTTCGATACATCCGCGCTCCAGCTCTTGTTCGAGAAACACGATTTCGTGAGGGCTCTTTCGCAGTACCCGCATCTCCGCGTCTCCTGCCCTTGGACTTGCTCTGCGCCGATGATCCCGAGCGGAAGCAGGCCGTGTTTGCGGAACGGCTCGTCCATCTTGGACTGTCTGTCTTTGCAGATCGACACGTAGCGCATGCTCTCGCCCGGGAGATGTGGGTTAGTCAGGTACCCGCGGCGGTGGAAGTGCAGATACAGCTGGTGGATGAGCTCGACGTCTTCCGTTGCGTGGTGCAGATATTCGGCGGGGAGGGGGCGCGTGAACCACTGAGAATGCTGGACTGATTCATCGTGGGTGTATCAGTATGCGCGGTGGAAGATTACAACTATAAGGGATGCGTACATCGGGGGCCCGGGACATCACTGAACGCAATGTGCTCCTTCGCACACTTCTTGAGCCCGCTCAGCTTGTGCATACCATCGAACAGATCCTGGTTTTGATATAGCTCGCCCCTGTCGATCGCCGACCCCAGGCGCCTCATGCGCCCACTTTTCTGCTCACCCCGGAGCTCGCGGGATTTGATGTCTGCGATCTGCAGGTCGATAACGTTGCGCAGCTCGATACTGTGGTCGTGGTACAGCGAGGAGAAGTCCATGCGCCCGTTAAAGACGACTTTTGTGATGGCGCTGGATTCGAGGATCGCATAGACGCCAAGCAAGGCTTCGCGCTCCAGGGTGATGACGTCGAAAAGAAACTTGTGCCCCGATGAGATAGAGGACGATAGGTCGTCGCTAATGGTGCGGAGCGAGATCAAGGAGAGTCGACCTCCAATTTCTCCAAGATCGCGGCCTTCGCAGTCGAATGCCAGCTTGGTGTATTGGTGTATTGTAGTAAGAGCGGCATCGACAGAGGCTCTGGTGTCGCAGAATGTGTGGTTGGGAGATTGGGTTGGGACTGTGGCGGCTTCAGGCATTGAAAGCTGATGAAAGGCTTCTTCAGCGAGTGAATAAACAGATAGTAGAGGGAAGGAAGGTGTACCAATGTTATATCTATGAGCTATGAAAACTTCTTCAAGATAGCAGAGATTGATGGGCTTATATATTACAAAGAAAGCACTAGCTTGAGAGAAGTCACGACTGTCAGCGGTGGAGAAACCTAAACGCCGCCTTGACGTAATGAAAGGGCGAAGACCGAGACCTTTTCTTACACTCACTAATTTGGGTGCAAGGCTGTTTTATCGGCATTGTGAAAGCAGCAGCCAGTGGGGCGGGCATGATAGTCTTCAGAAAGCTTGAGCAGCGAGTGAACGATATTCGATAACAACGAGAATCTCATATGTGAGTCCCATCATGAGGTCGAAAAGACCTACGTTTAATCTTCACGCAGTCGCGCCTAAGCTAACCACTCCAGGGGCGAGACTGGTAGCTGTTCCATCCCCTGAGAGAGCTCTCTCAGGAGAGGGACTGGCTACCAGTCCAACCGAGTGTTCGTCCAAAAACTTTTATTCATTTCTCAAAAGAACAAAATACTTGTATACCATGGGATAAAGAAAGTAATAATTAGGCTTTCGCCTCCCGCTTGCGCCGCACCCAGAACGGCGGGAACTCCACGGCGCGGCACACGTTGCACTTCCTCGACTGGCTGTTCTTGGGGAAGCACGATTTCGTTAGGGCTCTTTCGCAGTACGCACACCTCTGCAGCTCCTGCCCCAGGGTCTGCGCTGCGTCGATGATCCCAAACGGGAGCAGGCCGTGGTTGCGGAACGGCTCGTTCTCCAGAGGCCGCCTGTCCTTCCAGATCGATACGTAGCGCATGCTCTCACTGGGGAGGTATCCATCGAACAGCCACCCGCAGAACAGGAATTGGATGTACAGTTGGTGGATGAGCACGACATCTTCTGTTGCGTGGTGCAGGTATTCGGCGGGCAGAGGGCGCGTGACCCACATGGAATGGTCGACTGGGTGGTGATGAATGTACCATCAGCATTGAGCGTGACCACAACGAGATTACACGTACATCGCGGACCGCTCGCAGCCTTGAAGGCGATATGCTCTTTCGCGCAGTTTTTCAACCCGTTCAGCTTGTGCATGCCGACAAAGAGGTGCGGGTTCCGCTTCAGTTGGCGCACGTCGACGGCGACCTCAAGGCGCTTCATGCGCCCCTTGTTCTGCTCGCCCCGGAGCGCACGGGACTTGATGTCGGCGATCTGCAGGTCGATAACGTTACGCAGCTCAACGCCGCGGTCGTGGTACAGCGAGGAGAAGTCCTTGCGCCCATCAAAGACGACTTTTTTGATGGCGCTGGACTCAAGGATGGCATAGACGCCAAGGAGGTATTTGCGTTTCAGTGCGATGGTGTCGAAGAGGAATGTGTGCCCCGCTGAGAAACAGGACGATACGTCGTCGCTGATGGTGCGGAGAGATATCAAAGAGAGCCGGCCTCCGGTCTCGCCGAGATCACGCCCTTCGCAGTCGAATGCTAGTGTGGTGTATTGACGGATTATGGAGAGTGCAGCGTCGACAGAGGCTTTGGTATCGCAGAATGTGTGTTCGTGAGGTTGAATTGGGGCTGGAGCAGCTTCAGGCATTGAAGGCTAAGGAAAAGCTTCTTCAGCGTGAGAATACGCGGAAACTGGAGGGCAGGAGGAGCGTACCGATGGTTTTTCTTTGAGATATGAAAGAGTCTTCGAGATAGTGGGACGCAGGGAGACGAGGTGTCTAGATATAAGATGTGGGCGCCCGGCGCTCGCTGGTCGCCGCCGGAGAAGCCACGATTGTCACCGGTCGCCGAGCTAAACGCCGCATCGTGTTCTACATCATTCACGCGGATGTGTGGTACACACTGAAGATGTCGGCGAGGATATAACGTAACTATATGTCATACGCCGAGCTCAAGATCTAAGAACGGGAGGACAATGGCGCGTTCCGGACATCTGCCGAGATAAGATTAGACTTTAGTGAGTGCCGTTCGTGAACATAATTTCCCATTCCCAGTTTCTTTCCTTCTTTGTTTAAACATAAAAATCGAAGGAATCGGTAACGAAGAGTCTTGCGCTCTTGAAGAGCCACACATTACCCAAGATCGAGGTTATGCTTTACTCGTATCATTTTGACTGCGCAAGAGATCGGCGAAAGCTTAACTCCAGAACCTTCAGTTGCGCAAATGATATGGTATATTAGACGTTGAGGGCTTGTATCTGTGACGTATGTCCATTGAGCAATAGGAAGGCAGATGATAAGTACAGGTATATGCGGTGTCAGGGTTTTGTCGCGGGCATGACGCGCGGCAGGTGGCGAAAAGGAAGGAGGGTGGGTACATCTAGGTGTATGCGAAGTTGTTGATCGAGTGTTGGTGAGAGAGTGTGCGTGTATGAGTACGATAGGCATGACAAATGAACTGGCTCGACGTCCGATAGACGGTGAGCATGGTAGTGCGGTCTAAAAGCCCAGAGACGCCTATGAGCGTAAAACATGGGCATAGAAGCTATAAATTATAAATTGCATAAGTACTCTCCCAGCATATGAACAACTAACATGGCACCTGTTTGCTGTCTCAATCCCAGCCCCCGGCAACCCAGCCACCAGCCATACGCAAGCGAAATGCGAGCCAAAACATAAACCCAAGGAAGAGAAGTAACGCCGCGCGGCTGAACGGAGATGGAGTGGGTTGGTGGAAGCGCGGGTCGATGGGGAAGACGGGAAGTCGAGGCCGGGCGTCTTCTATGTTGAAGTCGTATGCAGGCGGGTGTACGTGCGACGCAGGGCTGCTTGGAGAGTGTGGGCTCTGTGGCTCGTCGTCGGTAGGGAGCTGCTCGTAGCGTGCGGTGGAGGATGGCATCCTGGCCGTTGTCGTCGTTGATGGAAGGGTATGACAGTGCGCACTGACATTTTAGGAAATTACATAATACATCTGCCAAGTCCTGCAGTTTTTTTTAGACACACACGATTTTTTTTTTTTTTTTTTTTTTTTTTTTTACCAGTTTATATAGCGCATTTAAGTACACGTGGACTACGGGCGCTGTAGATAAGAGTATGTATGGGGTCCGCCGCAAGAAGCTTTGGTTGGGTGAAATATGTAAATGGTGGAGGGTATGGGGGAGAGGTGTGCTTAATACCTGGCCCTGTTATAAGTTGGTGCCCTTGTTAGGGCTGGGATCCGGAACGTAGAGTAAAGAAAAAGAAAACTGAAAAGAAAAGTAAGTGTACAATCGTAGAAGTCCTAAAAGAGCGCCCTATATGCAGCGGCGGGGGTCGCAAGAAAAGCGACTTGATACGATGGGGGTCGGGCCTTCGACTTGATGCCGCTGTTCGACCGGGGAGGGGGATCGGCCTAAATAGTTGAGGAGGAAAACTAGCCCTTTTTAGGGGGCGGGGGACGGGGTTGCCACTTGTCGAAGCGGCGACGGCGGCCGAGGAGGTAGAAGGCCTTTTTGAGGAGGCTCCCGGTTTCTCGACCGTCGTTGTTGTAGAATCTTACCGTAACCGCGCAGGGGCGCGATTCGGCGTTGAAGGTGGTGGGGTCCCGGGCCCAGGACAGGGCGTCGCTGGGGGCAGGACCGTTGTTGATGAGTTCGACCCCTTCGAAGAGGCCGAGGCCGTCGAGCGTTTGGTAGACCGAAGTCAGCTCAACGGGGCGGTTTGTGGCGGGGTCCCAGGTTGGGAGGCCCTTGATTTGGAGGCGGGACGCCGGCCGGTATGGGATGACGGTGGCGCCCCGGAGTGAGAAGGCGGGGAGGTCGTTCAGTGCCCTGACGACCATCGTGGAGTATGCAGGGTTGGCCAAGCCGTGGTGATCGCGGGTCTTGGCGGCGGTGAGTAGGATGTTGCAGCCCACCGTCCAGGTGGCTGCGAGGATGTGGGACTCGCCTAAGTTAGCGATATGAACTCCGCTGATGTGCTCGTTGGCCCCAGCGTGGAGTTCGCGGTTGATGGCGCTCACAATGTGGAGCGGGGATGGGCGCTTGGCCGGGTCCCGGAGTTGAGATTTGTCGGTGGGTATGACTACCCACTTGGTGGTAGGGGGAGCCACCAGCTTGGTTGGCGGGTGGGCTTTGCGGGGGCGGGGTGCCTTGGACCCGAGGGCCGCGGCGTAGGACGGTTTAGGGGCCGTCTGGGTGGAGGGAGGGGGGGGAGGTGGGGCGTGTTTGGGGGCACGCTTAACCGGGGGAATCCGGAGGGGGGCAGGCTTGCCGCAAGGTGCGGGAGCTGCCGGGGGAGCAGGGGGCGTGGCCGAGGCCGGGGCACCTGTCGAGGGTGCCGGGGGAGTGAGGGTGCCTCGTGGAGGAGGCGTGGCGCCTGGGGGTCCAGGGGCTTTTGGGGTGGTGGGGGAGTCCACCTCCATTGTTGGGGGCGGTGGGGGCGGGGGGGTGGCCTTTGCTAGGGCCTCGCTAACTGATTTGTCGATTAGCTTTCTGATTTGGGGGAAGGCCTTGAGTTGGCCCTCAAGGATGTTGGGTTTGGTTGCTGTCCAGAAATTGAGGATTTTCTGGACGAAGGAGGGGAGGACGGCGTGGGAGGGGGTTTGGCCGTTGGACTTGCAGGATTCTAGAGCTACGTCTAGGGCTTCGAGCATGTCATCGAGAATGTCGTGGATGGAGGGGGCAGGGGGTGGTTCTTCTTGGTGGTATTCGAGCTCTGAGGAGCTGTCGTCGCCACAGTGTTCCATGGCGTATTGGAAGTCGAGGTAGCCCTGGTCGGGCGTATCGCAGCGGTTGGCAGCCTGATAGACAGGTGAGACCGGGCGAGAGGGGGCTGGACGGACGGATTCTGCAGGGGATGAGGCCTTGCGTTTGTTTTTCTTGTTGCCCATGGTGGAGAAACCGTGGGAAAAAGTGGAGATGGTGGTGGTAAGAGGTCGTAGACACACACGATTCAAACCCTTGCCAACAACTTGCCTACCCAAGCCCTCCTAGGAATTTTGTATTCAACTGATGATGCACTCAGTTAATGGCCGGAACCCTCCCAATTCGTCTTTGAAAGTTTGAACGTCCTAGCTCATCCATGATCTGTTGTTTTTCAGGTTTTTTCGTCAGGAGCTTCGAGGTTTTAAATTTCTTTCGAACGACTAGAACGATTTTTTGGCCTGTCTCGCCAGTTTTTCTACTACCAGGATTGCGCCTCCTGCGTGGTGGTGTGATTTCCGTTGCGTGAATCATGTCAGGTAAGCGCTCCAAATTATTCCATGCGTTGGCCAGTGTAGTGGTATACGTGGTGCTGATGATGAATTTTTTTTAGAGTTTTTTTAGGTCTTACTTTGGACTCTCCATATCTAAAATTTGGATCTTGAAAGATTCGCATATGCTACCACCATCGCACCCTGCGTCCTCGATCGTGATTATTATTATGATATGGAGAATTTCAGGTGCTACCCCTGCCATCGGAAGCTCTACATCTTACCGACCCATTCCGATTCACACTCGAACGTCAATTCCTATATGTCCTTGTAAGCCGACTCTAATCGAATGGGAAAGTTTACCCGCACCAGTAGACTTATACGCACCCCCTGTCATGCCAATATTCTCATGGCCACCCACGCGTCGCAGGGCACCTCTTGCCCATTCTCTTCATCGTAAGACAGTTCTGCGGGCGAAGATACAACGGCAGACAGAGAGCCAGAGGCATAACGGGTTTCCATGGGAGCGGAGACGTACATGCTACAACCGCGGCTCGTCTTGCGAGCTCAGTGACTCAGTGGACGTGGCGCGAATGACGGGTGAGCGCCGGAGGGTGGCCACAGCCTGAGATCGCGGCGCATGCTCACACTGGGAGTGGTGGAGGCGGATCGAGGAGGGAGGGATGTGTATGTGTTGGTGTAGGCGCGGGCATACGCCTCTGTTGGACGGAACGCCTAACCTATACCTGCGGCATCTCCGTTTCGAGGTTCTTGATCCCCACCCACACCCCCATTTCTCTCTCTCTCTCTCCTCAGCTCCGCACACCCCTCCTTTCATCAGCACCCACCCCATTACCCGCACCCCCACTCTCGTTTCAAGCAACCCCATCTCACGCTCCCACAGCACATGGATCACCCGCCCCACACTCACTCAGAACACGTGCGGGCGGCTGTGGGCTGGGTATTGCGTAAGGGGGACGCTTGTGCGCTCACGTCGCGCGGGGCTGGGGACAGGATTTGGGAGCTTGCGCGGCGATGGTAATGTGGATGCGAATGTAGGGGCGATGGAGGTAATTTGATAATGTCGAGGTTTAACTGTGCAGATTACCGATTCATCGCATCAGCATCACCTTCAGCGTTAGAAGCGATGCAATATCTCTTCTTCGAAACTTGGACGCACGACGTCTTACGCAGCCTGCCGGTATCACAGTGCAAAAACATATGTCAACGAAGCTACTGGTACATCACAGAAAGGCAGTCCATTCATACTATCATGGTCTCTACTCCTCCTTTACTTGGCATGCTCGAAGCGCCAGAGGTCGGTGCTGTGGAACTGGGGAGGCTTGTCCTTGGAAAGAACGGCCAACCTGACCTGAAAGTTATTATACACGTCAACCACGAATCTAGCTGTACAGTCTTCAGGCGGCGTACCATGTCTGCAGGCATTCCTGGGCGGCCCAGGACCCAGCCCAGGCACTCCCTTCTCTCTTCCATCTCAATGCTAAATTGCGGAGGTGAACTCAAATGTGCGGCGTCTACAGACAAAGATGCTCACGTATAGAGTGGCTTGTTTTTCTCTTCCTCGCGGCACACGATCTTCCAGAGCTGCTCGTTGCCCTTGGGTGGAGCAAACAC
>JABCKI010005973.1:0-21303 GCA_018282025.1 Sphagnurus paluster
TCAGAGCAGAAAATTGTCAATAAAATGGCTCTGGGGTATGGCCCACAACGGCGTGATGGACGGTAATGAGTGATTATCTCTCTTGATTAGGTCTCCCACGGTGGCTCCGGAACATTCCGACTTAGCCGAGGTAGACAGATCGAACGGTTTCTCCATGAGCACCTCGTTGAAACGAAGTGTAAGATATCTTGCACCCTGACAGTTGAGTCGGATATTTCCGCAAGTCAATTCAGCCGGGATGTGACAAGGAATACGGAGACACACCAATCATCTCCTGACCTCTACACTCTTCTGATGATTGCTTGGGGTCGTCGTGTGATGATACAGCCAAACATAGTTCGCTGAGATTTCCCTTGCGTTCCGGGGCAGTACCGTTCGTAATTTTGACTGCAATTTTAAATCAAAGGCTTCCTCGGGAGTCACCTGATACTCGATCGCATGCCCGTTCTTGAAAAGAACCATGTTACCTGTCATGGCGCTTGTGACATGATTGAATTCGACTTCGGTCAACTTTGAAGGAGGCTAGTGTCGAGCGACGTGCGAACCACGTTCGGGCAGCTCGGGCAGCGTTCCTATTTCGGGTAATACGTCATCACACGATCTTTTCGCAATTTCGATCAATCTCATTATTATCGGAAAGCGCTGTAAAATGGGCCAAAAGGCAAGTGTGTCGGCACCGGGTAGAATCTATATACGGAACGGAATGCAACGCTTAGAACTAAGTTTGCACTCGTGATTATATATTCTAATCGAATTCGTACCCCAGAATCACCCATATTTTCCTGGAAAAATATCGCATGTCGCCGGCAACTACTTAATGAAACTTCTCAACCGCATGCCGATTGTTTTGGAAAAGGAAAAGAACAATTTTTGCTGTCAGCAAGGGTGGCGCTCGTGACATTTGAATTAGATCTTCAAAATGGACAACACGAAGACGATTATGTAGTCCCCTCAAACATATCTCATGGAAGTATCAACATTCGCTACTGACTTGGACGTGTTTCGCCGCGCAGGTTCGGCGTACTCAAGAGAAATTACGATCAATAACTTGAGTCCTGATGTTCCAAAATCTCAACTCGTTGACACTACCAAGACAATTGTGTTCCAGGAACCAGGGGCTAGAAAGGTCTCTACGCCCTCAGGTCAGCTGTGTGGCAATTATGTTGATTAGAATATATTTATTTTGGTATACCCCAAAATCAAGTACATCCGCGCGTAAAAACAGAGATATGTAGGGGTAGGCCAAAGTCAGGCGGAGACCCCAGGACATGGATGGGGGGCAGTGTGAAGATTGTGAAAGCGAAGATGGTCAATCTAGAAATGCTGGTCCGGGTGAAGGCGAAGAGCATACTCGTTATCACGGGCCTCGACAAGCCACTCTTCTGCAGACACATCAAGGGATCCGAAAAAAAGGTTTGGGTTCTTAGCTGAGTCGGAAAAATCCGCGTCCTTACGGGTGAGTTGCAATTGTGGTTTGTGGATCTGTGTCTTCAGGAAACAAAAGGGTAGCAAAATCAATGGTCTTTGCCTTTTTTTTCGACTACTGTGGGACTGATACACAAAGAAAAGGAATATTCACTACTCGCGGTTGCCTGCATTCACCCGCACCCTAAGATTCAGAATCCCATTTAAGTTCCCCGCCGGAGTTGCTGATGATCTTGTTGAGATCAACTGTAGTGATCTTGCCACTTTGTTTACCCACAGCCTTGAGAAAAGGGCCATCGATCTTGATATCATGACAATGAAGGCTGAAGCCGCCCCATCGGGAGGATGCACGGAGTTTGTCTTTTGGCGGGTCAGCGCGGATGTGTGTGTCGAGCAGGAGCGTGGATGGATTCCATTTTTCAGGATTAACAAGGCATTCGGCAGAAAGCCATGTGTAGCCATTATGAGTGACGACGGCGGCGTGAAGAGATGTGTCGAACCACCCTGGCATTGTTTGGCTAATGGGAAATGGGCAAGTGTACTACAGGGAGTAGTCAGAGCACTAGAAGCGTACCTTATCAGAGAATATGTTGGGTCCTGCAAAAATCATGAATCGACGCAGTGGCTCTTTATATGGGCCAGGACACTCACTGATCCGATCCGAATGGTGGGCGTGCCGATGTCAACGTGTCCCAGGGACAAGATGTGGCGGTGTGGCGGGAAATGACGTTGAGATTGCATACCATAGAGTCACTTTTACATATCAATCCTCCAGCACTTAGGGAGAGCAGGTTTGAGCACGATATTGGCAGCGCCACGGGCAATGTCGGTAGCACCCTCGACATCGATACCGACTTTGGCGCGGGAGAGAGGGAGCGTCGGCACCATCACCAGTCATGGCGCAGAGGTGGCCGAAGACCCTGGAGACGCTGGAAGATCTCGTACTATCTCGTACTTGCGCTCAGGGAGGACTCAAGCGAAACCATGCATCCATGGTCGTCTTGTCGGGGGAAGCGTATCCATACTTGAGCGCCTTGATGGGACACGAGCGATGGGGTCATTGATTCTGCTTGGGGAGGATCGAGTATTAGCTCGAATCCATTAGCCCTCAGCGCTCAGCCTCAAGTATATCACCACCAAGTTCCTCGTGCGCGACGGTGAGGGGGACGGGGACCACGGGAAGGGTATTCCTCAAAGTCCAGTTTTGTTGCGGGTGCAGAGCTTGATGATGACACCGGTCATGCCCTTGGCGATGCGTTCGAGTTTGCTTGACGACTCCTCGCGTTAGGTCCTTGTCTAGGGATTGAACTTGAAGGGCTTGAAACCAAGTAGAGCAGTGTGGGCACGAGCTGAGTCACCGACTGTAACAACGACAGAGCTATCGAGGGTGTCTGGGCCCGCGGAGGACACCCAATACCCTCGTATTTGGTAGACGCTCCTGAGTACTGATTGCTCACTCCGTCTGTAGAGACAATCAATGGTGAGTGCCTCACTGTCGAAGAATGTATCAAGCGCGACGCACCAAGGTCGGCACCATCTTTTGCATGCGCCATAGTACGAGATCATGCCCAGATGCAGTAAATATAAACTTCAATTTGAAACGCATTGTTGGCCATGATTCGTGGGTTCAAGATCGACTCGGAAGCCCAAGAAGATCACATTCACAAACGGTACATGTACAAATAGTAAAACAACTAGTCATCAATTTTCTGTACTGGTTGGTCGGTGCCATCAAAACTACTTCTTAGCAAGAAAATTTCCAACATGAGTGGCATATGCAATTAAGCTGTCGTGGAGTGGCTTAGCAGACGCCTTCGCGTGCTCGAGAGCAAGCTGGAACTCCTGGTTGATGCATTAGTCAAATTGGTCACGACTCTAGGATTGACTACGTACCTCTTCGTCTTTCCCCTTGTACTGTGCTGCCTTTTTGAGCATAGTGGAAAACTGAATTGACATAGAACGCATCTGAATTATCGTCATCAGTGAGATCCATCAATTGCAAGATAAAGGTTTCACTTACATCGGCCCATATCTTACTGAGGTGGAAAAGTGATGCATTGATCGTGTCGAAATCGTGCTCCAAGACGCTGAATGCAGTGACCATTTTCTGCAATTCGGCTTGCTCCTTGTTGGCGTCATCCAGTTCCTTCGTTTTGTCCTTTACCTTCTTTGCCTGCTCTGTGAAGCAAGCGTGAGCCTTATTAAACATTGTTCAAACATTCGACTTTGTACTCACCGTCGCGTTTCTTTGTTACTACTGCAAGCCCCGTGCCAGCTATAACTCCACCGACTATCTGTAAAAATGGGATAGGGGATTAGCATCACTCAATACATCAAATATTAATTGAACTCACCGGGAGCCATGCAGTAGAGGCGAGACCAATCTTCCAATCGTGAACCTAGCAGGAAACTTCGACCCACTGCATCTCCAGACAAAAATGAAATGGAATACCTGCTTATTGAGCCTGGGGTAAAATGTAGGTGATTATGTATACTTGAACAATGGAGATGAAGCATACTTTGTAAGCTGATCCTCCAAAGTCTTGAGCTCGCCCTCTATCTTTTTGATTTTATTGGTAACTTCCTTCCCCTTCTTTGTGAGATAATCAGTAAAATCAACTCTGAATTTCTTGACGTCGTAATTCAAGTTCGTGAAAGCGTCCTCGTACTTTGCTGGTATCTCCGGAGGAGGGGCCTGTTTCTGTCAAAAAGTGAACACAAGGAACGAAGAATAACGGGAAAAAGTTCACATACAGAGAAGCGATCAAGGCGCTCTACTTGTTTATTCACGTCCTTCTCATCATCCAAGTCAACCCTCGACACCAGCTCGAGGACGACCCCAACGAGGTCATCTATGTATCAAGTTGGCAACAATTAAGTCAGGCCGGGCTAGGAACAATAAGGGTATACCTTGGTAATTAGTCGCAGTAGCCGATGCGTAGTCTTGTGACTCGTGGAACGCCTTAAACCATCGCTAGTGCATAGATAAGTCGAGGTAAACAACGACGAGGGGTACAAGCACACATCATAGAGTTTGTCCCAAGATTGGGCGTACGTCAGGACGTCCGGAAAGGTTTTGACGAAGTCGTCAAATTTATCCTTGATGTTGCGAAACGATTTTTGAGTCTGGATCGCCTCTTCTCCAACAGCCACAAGAATGTCCTTTATTTTTTCTTGCACCTTGGTGTCCCCGAATGCAGCACTAGATGTTTTGTAGAATTGAATTCTCTGATCCTGGGTCAGCGGGGTGTCGTCAGCGAACATGATATCAGTGATATAGTGGATATGGCGAAAGGCGATAGGATGTCAAATGAATGTTTGTTGATTCGTCCTTCAGCTCAGCTCCTTTTTATGTGTACCAGTCAGCTGCTATTGTGGGCTCGCCAACCAAGCCATACGAGCCAAAGAACCGGGTTTAGTTGGATGGGAGGATACATCGGAATTGAATTGTTCATGAAGGAGACTGTCGTATCTTCCGTCATTTTTCGAATGGAGGTAAAGGATGAACGTACGCATTGATGGATTACCGACTCTGTTGGTAGAACCTTAAAAATAGAACCGTTCTAAACTTCTACAATTGGTATGTGTATGTGACATACAATGGACATGACCCTTGGTCACCGATATATCGATAAACAATGAAACTCGACCGCAGGCCCATTCTCTGGGAAAAGAACAATGTTTGCTGTCAATGAGTGGCGCCTGTGACATTTGAAAAATTTGGATCTATTGCCAATGAACAATGACGATGATTATGTACTCAACTGACTCTAATTTGAATAACCGATGCTGCTCACTCATTTTGCAAACATTGCTACAGACTTCCGGGAACTGGGAATGACGCAGCCATCCTCTGGCGCTCAGTGCTCGTCCCACTGCGTCCTCCTGATGCGCTACCCCGATTGGGCTTAGGTCGGGGACCCCGAAAAAAAGGGTCCGGGAGGACCGCTGGGGGGATTGAGGTTGCTCCGGTGCTGTCCCCTTGTATCTACTACATTCGCAACTTTATTCCGCTACCGACTCGGACATCTTCCGCCACACAGGTTCACCGTACTCTGGAGAAATGGCCGATAACATTCTTCTCGGACCGAATTCGAGCAGAAGATCTCATTCAAAATCTCAACTGGTGTTCCGAGAATCTGGAAACGACACGCCATGCATATATTTTAATGTGTCATTGGGAATCAGAAGGTCCTCGATATGGAGGATCTTCTCAAGGACCATGGCTTTCACAACCGTCATAGTTGCTGACCCCAAAACGGTGAGTTTTCCGTCACTGCGCTTCATGTGATCACAACTCACGATGATGCTCATCTCATGGGGTTTGGACTAAGGCGATTCATCCTTCTCGGAGTGAGGGATATAGAAAACGATTTTCCCCAAAAAGAATAGGCTAGCAGGTGAGTTTCATCAATTATCGGCGCATCCAGGAAGGATGGTTATGCGGTGCGAATTCCATTAGAACATCACCTCGGAGTGCAAACTTGGTTCGAACCGCTGCATTCTGTTTCAGATATAGAACAGATCTATCTCGAGTTGAAGGCAGGTGAGAGTTCCCCAGTTAGCAATTCAAAATTACCTCCATTTGAAAGTGATGAAAGATACGACAACCCTTCTCGCAAACCTCGTGAACACTGCAACAGTTCCTCCCTTCAAACCCTTGCGTAAACTTTCAACTTAACCCAGCTTTTTCAATTTGGCTCGCGTTGACGCGGACGACCCGCCATGGCTAGCTAACTGACACGTACACATAAAAAGGGGTTGTCCTGTAGGGCGAGTTAACCAATACCCATCCAAAATCCTGCCGCCTTTCTTCATGTCTGCTACCACTGATATCGTATTCGTTGACGACACCCCGGCTCTGACCCAGGCTCAGAGAATTGATTTCTACAAGAAATCCATCGCTGCGTTTGGGGACGATGGGACCCAACAGAAGATCAAGGACCTTCTTTTCTTCCTTGCGAACGAGGCGATGGATACTGAGAAATCGTTTCGCAACATCAAGGACAAATTCAACGACCAAGATTTAGTCAAAGATTTTCCGGATATTACAAAGTTCGCTAGCTCATGGGACAAACTTTATGAAGTGTTTTCATACCCCTCGCCGTCGTTTTCCTTAACTTATCTGTGCACTAGCGATGGCGTTCGGCCCTTCACGAGTCACAGAACTATGCATCGGCTACTGCGGCTAATTACAAAGGTGCGCCTCTTTGCCTTGACCGACCTACCCTCCAACCCGATACGTAGACAACTTTGTTGGTATCGTCCTCGAGCTGGTGTCGAGGGTTGACTTGGATGATAAGAAGGATGTGAATAAGCAATTGGAGCGCCTTGAGCGTTTTTCTGTTTGTGTACTTTTTCGATTATTCCTCGTTCCTTGTTCAGTTTTTGACAGAAAGAGGCCCCTCCTCCGGAGATACCAGCAAAGTACGAGGAGGCCTTCTCAAGCTTGAAACACGACGTCACCTACTTCAAAGGTCAATTCGATGAGTATGCCGAAGTGCAGGGGCAAGCCACCGCCGAGAAAATCAAGAAGATAGAGCGCGAGCTCAAGACTTTGGAGGACCAGCTTACAAAGTATGCTTCATCTTTATAGTTCGGGTATGCATAATCACCTATATTTTACCCCAGGCTCAATAAGCAGGTATTCCATTTCATTTTTGTCGGGAGATGCTGGGGTTCGAAGTTTCCTGCTAGGTTCAGGATTGGACTAAGGCTCTCGCCATTACTTCTTGGGTCCCGGTGAGTTCAATTACTAGGTGGTACGTTTAGTGATGTTGATTCTCTTTTTACAGATGATCGCTTCTTATATTGCTGACATAGGACTTCAAATAGTAACAAAGCGTCGCGACGGTGAGCATAAGGGTAACAACTGGGTCAGCGAGACTCACGCCTGGATCACAGAGCAGGCACAAAAGGTGAAGACAAAGACAGATGAACTGGCTCAAGCCAATAAGGACCAAGTCGCGTTGAAAAAACTCGTTACTGATTTGAGCGTCGCGGAACATAATTTCGACGAGATCAGTACATCACTTGTCCTGCTCAGTAAGATATGGTCCGATGTAAGCCGCGCTTCAGATATTTGCCCGATGGCTTTCACCGTCAACAATAACTCAGATGCATTCCATGGCTCAAAAGCTCGCCACTTTGCTCAAAGCGGCAGCGGAGCACAAGGGTAAAGATCAAGAGGTATGTAGTCAACGAAGGTAGTGACCAGTTTGACTAATGAAACAATCATCCAGGAATTCGAGCTTGCGCTGAAGGCCGCGCAGATGGCCGCTACGCCACTCTATGACAGCTTAATCACATATGCCACCGTCATTGGCAGGTAGTTTCGATCGCATCGATCTAGAACGGAGAATCGATGATGGAATGAGTTATGTTACAATTTGTACTGGTTGTTTGTCAATATGATCATTATCCTTGATATTTGGTCCCTTAAAACACCAAGCATAGCCCCAGTACTTGCCAGTGACAAGATAAGCCATGGCGTGTATAAATTATATACGACCGAATTTATCAAGTCTAATCGATGATCACTGGCAGCTATAAATAAACGATAATTTTGTATATGAAGCCACTCAAAGTTCTCCAGACAATTCGAACCAAGTACTAGCACAACTTTGCTCCCAGCACTCTCTCCCTTACATTCATGAATATCTCCGGCTGTGAAGACGAAAAAGCTGCAGATTCTTTCACTCTTCATGCCGTGGCGGGTGAGCTTACTGACCTGGCCTGGGTCCCGGAGGGCGAAACCCAAGTAACAGTCCACCTTGGGGATACCGGGGGGCAGCGCAGTCGGGTGAGTAAGTTGTGTCCTTAACATTCAAACAGGTATTCAAAATGGTATATGTACTTCCAATGATTAGTGGGTACTCGTACAAGACACTTATAGACCAGGATATTACTATCTCCACAACATTGGCGCAGGTAAATCTGCATGTATTGTGAATACGCAATTTGATTCAACTTCATCTAAACAACTACTTACGATCCAACTATGGAACAGCAAGAGGACAAAATTGTACTGGGCGATAAGCAGACTGCGATATCGTTTTATCGTCATCGGGACAAGCAGACTAATTACGCTATGGTTTGTTTTATGAATTGTTTGCGACTCACCATTCGATGTTCACGATTTAATCAGTTTCTGAAAGAGGAGGGCGGGCACGTTGGTTGGGCTATTAGTGATGACTCGCCTTTAGTAAGTTTGCATTCTTGGCCACTTTCCGCAAAATCATGTGTCGGATCTGACGGTGGAATTCTCCAGGTCTTCTTGAGAGACTTTGCAAAAACGGAAGAATACTACGGTTTCTGGCAAATTTGGGCGTGAAATCGCAGTTCTAACGCGATTTCTCGTTTAAGTTGGCATATCAGTCGATAAGCTTGAAAGAACTTTTAGAACGGCAGAATAATATTCTCAAGTTATTTCCTACCTCGCATCAATCCTTTATTTCATAAGTGCTAGAACGGCAACCGCTGCCACGCCGAGTCCCCACCACCATCGTGTCGTCAAGGTCGGTGTCACCCCAGAGTAAGGCTCCAGCCATTTCCACCGGTACATCGATTTCCACGCATGGTACTGGCCGAGTCTAAGTTCTTCCAGTTTTGGTGAACAAAGTTATCAAACCGGAGTCTTTCGATAGAGACCCTAATACTGAACTGGCATCCAATAGGGGCAGTCAATTCTAAAGTTCAGTTCATAGTTCAGTTCAAGTTGTCAGGAAATAAGGAGCTAACGCCGTCTGATGAACTCAAAACTCCGCAGCCTCACTGGAAATGTCGAACTGGGAAACGAACTCGGTACTCTCAATTCTAAAATTCAAGTTCACCGGAGATAGTTCAGAGTTTTCTGACAACTTGAACTGAACTATGAACTGAACTTTAGAATTGACTGCCCCTAATGCCATTGTACAATTTCCGGAACGCGATCTCGGCAAATCATGTTCAGCCGTAACACACGACCAACGACCCTAAGAAATAAGAATTTGAAAGGTCTCGTAAAGGTTAGTAGTGTCTTCGTATTCCTTGTCATATCCTCAATGGATTGACTTGCCAGAATATTCGGCTTGAACGTCAGGGTACAAGATGTCTTATACTCCTTTCCAGCAAGGTGCTCCTCGTCAAATTTCGATCAACTAAATAAAATTTGATAGCTGGAATGCAGGCCGAGTATCCTTCTGGAAAGGAATAATGCTCACTGTGAGACTTGGACGCCCATATCGAGGACTATGCTAGTATTTTGGCAGGTAATACAATCGATCCCAGATCATCTATATCGAGGACAATTAGTTTATGATACGCGAGTTCCAAATGGGAAAGGCCGTACTTGAGGAATTGCGCAACGCCACGCTGACCGCTAGTATCCCCGTAGATACCAGAATGTAGAACTGCGTTGAACACGATTGGACCAAACTTGAATAGGCCGTGAGATGAACCCCTTATCCGAAATAACCGCAAGATAATCAACGTGTACCGGGCGCAACGACTAAATGTGTTCTGCAAGACTTTACATGCCAAATGGGTTACGAAGACAGAATCCTCATCAGTACGTGTGCGGAGGCACGAATGAGGCGCAAGGTCAGCTGCGCAAAATTTTCTAGTACGCAATTGAACGCCCTCACCGCGGGACTTCCCCCAAGCCCCATTTTCACGGTGTGTGTTTATATCAGCGGGGGTGCATAAAAGTAACAGCGTCCATGATTTTACATACCTCCCAGGCCTATAATCTCTTCTTCAATCAAGTGGGTCATTCTCTCAACTGTTCAGTATACACATCTCACACCCACCCATTTGCAGCTCAACTAAACAATGCCCAATTTTACCGACACATCCCGGGATGTTCGGATTGAAGTGAATGAAACCACTCGCCACACAGTTCTTCTCGCGACGTGCCGGACGCTGCTCGGGGCCTGGCACGAGTCCACCCTCGACCTCGACACCAAGATCGGCAATGACGGGGGGTCCCTTGCCTACGGTGGTTCTGGCTTCACTACATCTTCCCGGGAAATCTACATGCTTGACCCCGCACTGCTTAACGCTACGTGTCAGAGGGGCGGGAGCTGGGTTCCAGCCAGCATCGATTTGAATGATTATGTCGGGAACAATAATGGAGGGCTCGTGTGGGACTACCGTTAGGAGATCCCCAGGTAATTCGCTGGGGGCAGGAGACCCAAAGTAGTTTTAGGCTGGCAGGGGAGGCAGACACAACGAGAATGATGTGACTGAGACAAACGATCGAGAAAATAACGAATCTTGTACCGTCCCCATAGTGTGACTGCAAGAATAGCGCCGACGAAAGGCATACCTTAGACGAAGAATGTGTTGAACTAAAAATTGATGTTAGAAATCAATGTCATTCAGCGCTGTTCGGAGCCCGAAAGACTCCTCTTAACCTTGACCAAGAGCATCTGCAACGAACTTCCGCCGCGGTTCGCCTTGGGGACAGAGTTGCTGATGGAAGTAGTCGCGGAGTTGGAATTCAAATACATACCTCTCAGCAAACTCTACAATGAATCCATGTCGTGTAAGGCAGACGATTTGCGACATGCCTCAGAGTAGCAAGCTCGTGACATCCTCGGAACCAAAAACGATGCTTGAGCCATCGGGCTTGCCCTGGTAATGGTGGTTCTTGCTTGCTGTTCTCTGACATCGTGGAGGACTGGCCGACATAAAGATGTTCCAAAGGAGTAAAGAAACTAGTATTCGAATAGAGCGTGAGCTGACTTCCCAAAAGGTCTGAAAGAGAATTAGAATATATTACTTTTAGAAGGTTCCATTGACCAAGGTGCCGCGATCAAAGGGGGGAAAGGATTACATTGAAGCGGTTTCTGGTACCAAGGAATGAAATGAGTTGTCTGTGGATTAAAAAAGGGGCAATGAGAGGATATGTTCAATCTAAAATAGAATAGGGCGACAGGCCCAGGGCAGGATTTTATATTCCCAATGATTCACGTATGTTGGTCGCTCCGACGCTCAGCGAGCCCAATTGAAAGATTATTTCGAAGTCTTCCTCTAGCTTTAGTTCAGTATTGCACAATCCTGCATTTCTTATAGAGCAATCACATAGTCCTAGCTTTCAAAACGTAAATAGAGGGTTACATATTGCGGATATACATAAATAGGATTGATTTAAACCTTGAAGTATGCTGTGACGAGATAATGCAGATAAGATGATGTCATCCTTGGTCAACTTTCCTTCAGTGAAAGTTGAGTTTGTATAGAGTTCCAAGGACTCACCTCCTCCACATCCGCCCCCACAACCACCCCCACAACCGCCGCCCCCACAGCCACCGCCCCCGCCTCCGTCACCGCCTCCACCACATCCCGCTCCGCCACACGCACCTCCTGCCGCAGAACGATTACTACAATCATTCTCACACATAAAAATGGAACATACCAGAACCACAAGCGGCGCCACCAGTGGCGCATGCACCACCTCCCTGTAGAAGGGATCAGTCAAAAATATGCATGCAAGAAACCCCAACAAACTCACCACGGCACACCCACCAGCTCCCCCAGGATTCGCAGCGTACACCACATTACCGGCGTACGCCGCACACGCCCCAGCATACCCATACCCATAATACAACGGCACGGGCACAAGGAACGCCGCCGAGTGCCAGGACATGCGCTCGTCCTCAGCGCGGCGCTCCTCCGGCGTCATCACCGCCTTCTTCCCAGAGTTCCCCTCCTTGTCACGGCGCTTCGCTTGGGCCTTCGCAAACGCCGCCTGCCGCTTCTGGAACTTTGCGCGGCGGCGCGCCTGGGCGGCCTCCCCCGCGTGCTTGCGCTGAAAGACAAATACGGCGTTATGGTCGCTCGGGTGGGTTGCAGCGAGGAGGTCCTCCCGCGCAGGCGGGATCAGGTACGAGGGCTTGAGTTTGTAGTTTTGTACGAGCCTCGAGAGGCGCTGGCCGATGGTTTGGCCTGGGAGTGGGCACCCGCAGTGTGTGTAGGGAATGTTGAAACGTTCCTGAATTTGTGCTTTAGATCACAGTGATGGGAGTAAGGAGGCAGCAACTCACCTTCCAGGCGCGACATGTTACATCGAAGGAGGACGATAGCGTTCGCTCCTCTACCTTGTCGTCACTATACTCCCGTTTCAGCCTTGACAGATAAAAAGACTGGCAGATCTACGTACTGGTCGATATAGCGCCCAACGTGCGTCATGCATTTGTCGTTGTAACTCTTCCCAAGCAGCTGGTGGGTATGCCACGCCAAATCAATATCGAGGGTAGGGACATGGAAAGCCACCGGCGAAGCAGCCATGAGGTCAAGGAAACTGATTTTCGTCAGAATAGTTGTGGATCTGAAGAAAGGAAATCGACATACGCGTGGTAACGAGCGATGGCGTGTTGTAACGCGACCTCGTCCTCCTTTGTGTCAAAGAAACCTGGCTCTGTCCATTGGAGATCGTTCATCTTCTTTACAAATGAACCCTGCCGAATGACCTATCAAATATCCAACTCCAACTCAGTACGTCCACTGAAACAGATAATCAACAAAACGCACAGCGCCAACAAGATCAACAGAGAACATTTCGCCATCTGTATAGGCTGTGAAAATTCTTGCAAGCCTAAAAGTTCAACGCTCATCAGTAACCTATGAAATAGCTTTGCAAGTATATGCGACGCACAATTTTCCACCCCCAGCCCTCATCTTATTCGCCATCGCTGCTCGGATTTGATCCAGCCTAAACAAGTTTTTCTCTAGCATCGAGACCACCCAATCCTCCTCGAGCGGGGAGTTATTAGGTCGCTTGAAACGCGAGTGTCCCAGTACCGTCTGTTTAACCAGAGCCCCACGCGCAAGGTCTGAGTGGGTCTGGGGCGTGTGTATGGTACCTCTGAGTAGTATGAACGGAAGCCGTTAGTCTACACCGGACTACACATCTAATACAACGACGTACGCAAGGAAGAACGCGAACTCGTCTCTGCTGCGATCACGCGCCAAATTCTCTGCTAGTTTGCGTGCGCCGAGGACTGCCTTGGTGATTTTCGGCACATTGTAGCACCCGTCGCGCGGGCACTGGGCTTGGAAGTTCTGTTGAAGGTACCCTGTGCCCTCTGCGTTCATGTAAGCTTTAATAGAACGTATTATTTAGCAAGGCGTCAACGAGTGAGAGATGTGACGCACGTATGGTGATGAGTCCTCGACATTTGGGGCAGCGGATGTCTCGAATCAGGTGACGCTGAGCGTCTTCAAGGGGCTCGAACGCCTTCCCAGTACGCGCGTACCACGAGTCCCGTCGTTCCTGAGACGGTTCGGCAGCTAAAATACTTTCCAGATTGTGTGCCTGACAAAAGAGTCAAACCAGGTAGATACTTCAAGTACTTCGACGTACCAAGGATGATGAGAATATCGGGGTGGCTTCGGCGAGGTGCCGCAAGGTAGGTACACGGAGACAGTCTTCAGCGTACCACCTTGTGATGCGTGGCTCTTAGTTTGGGATTATCTTGAAGGAATGGCACACGAACCAGGGATTTAGCATGTATGCATGCCACACCTATGACGCGATATGTGAGTATATTGATTCTTGAGGCAATCGGGGAGTGTGTACATACCATGAGCACATCAACAGGAGGCAAAAATTCTACCGCAGTCTTCCTTGAATCTCCAGACGTCAAGGAACCACACCAGAGTGAGAACCTAGGAAATAATTGGATCCGATACAATACTCATGACATACTAAAACTCACCGTTCAACCGCCAGCCCGACAAACCAGGCCCAGCGCCGATCCGTATCAGTCGGAATAAACGGAAGTGTGTTGTCATCCAATGTGTCGATCTCGGTGCGCAGCATCACGAATGCATGAAGGAGCGCGAGGTGGCCCTTGACTTGTTGGCTGGAGACGAGTGGCCTGACGGTGCGCTTCTGGCCGATGGTGAACGTCTCGGGAAAGTCATAACTCGGTGGAGGATCATTTGCGGGGTAGCTTGGTGGTTCGGAACTCGAGCTGGGCTGGGCAAGTGCTGGAGCAGGAGTGCTGTATGAGGGCGGGATATCCATTCGATTGAACTTGGCGTGCCCAGGCAGATTTCGCGGTATTTATCTTGGGGGACAACCAAGGAGAACTGTCCAAGTAGATAACAGCATGTAAGTAGTAGGGCGGTGCGCTGAGATTTCCCCATGATGGTCGACCCTTGGGAACGGCCGCCTGGCACTCGATCAATTGTTAATGGCTGACTTTGGCTTTCTGCTAAGCCTACATCAGCGTTATTCTTAGGTATTTGAAGTAGCATGCTACACTAGCAGGAGTAGTGGTACAGGTATGATACTAAACTGCGAATATTTCTCGACTTTTCATATAAAAATAGTGGAATTCCTGTCCTCCAGTGAGCAAACTATCAGATACCAACATCTACAACAGACTTCCCACTTCCCCACCCACTGGACTGACTCCATCCTCCTCCAACTCCACATATCCCTCCCGCCCCACACGCGGGCTTGCCAACAGCACAGGTACCCTTGACGAGACGAAGGAGGTATAAATTAACTTTCAGGCACCTCCTCGCTGGGACACTTACCGAAGATACGCACTGCCCACTGCTAACATTCCCAGTCTGATTATTTATCACATTCCCGGGGTTCACAGCACACAGCACGTCCTCGGGATAGGTAAAGTACATCGGCACAGGCACCAAAAATGCCAGATGATGTGCGGTGATGTCGGTAACTTGCTTACCCTTCCCATCGTGCGCTTGCAATTTCTTAGACTCCTCGATGCGCTTTTGCTGTGCAGCGAGCCCTGCATTCCTGCGATGAAACAGGAAGACGGCGTTGTGGTCACTTGGGTGCGATCCGCTGAGCGCGGCAGGGTGGTCCAACGGTACGAGGTACGGCGGGACTTTATTGCTGTGCAACTGGGTAGCCCGGAGGAAGGTCAGTTTCTTCCCTATCGATTGACCCGGTATCGGGCAGCCACAGTGTGTGTATGGAACTTTGAATCTCTTCTGTTGTTTAGTTAGATATTATTGTACGCTTTAGAAAGAAATCCTTGTACTTTCCACGCGCTTGATGTCGCGTTAAAGGCGTCAGAGAGCGCAGCCTCCTCGATTTTATCGTCACTATTGAAAGGATAAGAAATGCTGTACTGGGTAGCATAATAATAGATTACACACTGATCGATATATCGGCCGACATACTTCTTGCAGTCACTATTATATACCGTCCCATTGAGCTGGTGAGTGTGCCACACAAGGTCGATGTCCAGCGTCGGGACGAAAACCGACTGGGGCTCGCATGCCAACAGATCTAGGAACCTGGGGGAAAAGACTCAACTAATCGTCTCTATCAACAGGTGTGGTAGGGACGAACGCGTGGTAGCGCGCTATCGCATGGTAGAGCACCGCCTCATCTATCCTGCTCTCAAAGAAGCGAGGGTCAGTCCAAGAAAGCTCGCGCATCTTCTTGATGAATGATCCTTGACGTATGACCTACAACACACGTCAGCGCACTAACATCAATCTCCCAACGAGGGTACGCACTGCCCCCACAAGATCAAGAGAGAAGATCTCGCCATCCGTGTACGCAGAGAATATCCTTCGTATCCTGCAGGTACGCTTTCAGGAATCTAAACATCCCACAAAGAGGGAAATATACGCACAACCTTCCGCTATTCGGGCTCGTCGTGGATGCCATCGCCGAGCGCATGCCCTCCAAGCTGTAGCGATTCTTCTCCAGGGTTGATACTATACACTCCTCGAGCAGACGCCCCACGCGTGGTGCAAACTTCGGGTGCGCCAGCACCACCTTCTTGATTGCCTTGCCGCGTTTCAGATCTGCGGCGTCCTGATGAGTGCGGATAGTCCCCCTACGAGGTGTAGATTTAAGTGTCGATGTATAAGTAGGTGAGGTAATACCAAAACGCACGCAAGGTATGTCCAGGGACCTGCATCCTCCCGCACGAGATCCTCAGCAAGCTTTCGTGCGCCTAGAACTGCTTTGGTGACCTTCGGGACCTTTGCGCAGTCACTCGAGGGACAGCGCACGGAGAAGTTCTGTTGGAAGTAGCCTGTTTTTTCTGTGTTCATGTACGCTGCGCAAATGTTTAGCTGAGCTAGGAGAATTTACTTCACATCACGAACCTACTTCGATCTGGAAGCGACACCGCGGGCACCGGATGGTCTTCGTCTGATTCAGATGGATGTCATCGAAGAGATCGAAGGGTCTGGAGGTCCGGCTGCACCAAAAGTGGAAACGCGCCTTTGAGGGCTCAGTGGAAAGGATACGTTCTAGTGCATCAGGCTTAAGTAGGGTGAGCATATTCCAGATATATAAATTTTCGAAACGCACAACACGGAGAGACGACGAGAAAATGGTTCCAACACGCATTAGACGCTGAAGCGCTGGGATGCGAGTGCAGTCCTCTGCATACCATCTGAAGCTGATAATTGAGCAATTCTATGACATATACAGAGAATGGAAAACGAACCCCGGGTTCAGCATGTAAGCATGCCACACCATGAGAACATCGAGAGGAGGCAAGAAATCCTTAGCGTCGAGATTCACGTCCTGGTCCTCTAATACCTTGCACCATGCAGAAAATCTAGAGCAATTAACTTGAGTCACGGAAAACACAAATGTTCGTATTCAATAATTAAAACTCCTACCTCTGCACCGCATGTCCCACAAACCAAGCCCATCGCCGATCCTTGTCTTCCGGCATGAGAGGTACCGCGTATTCAGCACTGTATGTATCGACTTGGGACCGCAATTCTGCAAACGCATGCAGAAGTGACAGGTGCCCCTTGACCTCCTGGATTGCTACGAGAGACTTTGGCGTGCAGTGGACACCAATGGGGACTTTAAGCGGTGTCGTAATGTTGCCCTCATCGGAGGCAGCAATTGAAAGATTAGCAAGAGATTCCACCGGCAGAGATTCAGACGTCCTCGACTCATTTTCAGGAAAGCCAGAATTATTTGATGAAGATTGTAAGGAACTCGAAGTAGTGGTACCAAGTTGACCAGGCTGAGTGCTTATCGGGGGATACGTGGGCGGATTGCCAGTATCGTAGATGTCATCATAGGACGGGGGCAAATCCATTTTTTCCAGGCATTCTTTTTCGAAAAGATTAGAATATAAGCGCTGAAGCTGCACAGTGTGAAGGGGCCCAGGATATGTGCATTTCCTAAGAATATAGGGTGGAAAAACGGAACAATTCTGGATGCATCCCGTGAGCTACGTTCAATCAAATTATATATGCTTATACCTGGTGTCTTTCCCTGGGTCTTTTCCACCTCCTGCGCAGGTTTGCTTTTGACATTCTAGACAGGAATTTCAGCAAGGTTAGGGAATTGTGTGGAACTAATGTAGCCTAGCCAGCTCCCATCTTCAGACTCAGCGCTCAGCATTTGAGACACTCAATAGAGTGAGGACTGGGAGTAAAGGGATCCGGCCGTATATACCACTCGGACATTGTGATCCGAGTGTCATTTTTAGATCGGAGCAGGATGATTTGATTTCACAACGCGCACGTGGGTAACATCGTTTCCTCTCTACAGCGACACTACTGTCACTGAGTACTGTCTACACGCCTATAGTCGAAATTCGTTCACTCTAATGTGCTCAATAAATGGAGCATGTTAAATTTCGAAATGACTAGCGCTTAACCAGTTAAAACTTCTGGCTTCAAAATTCAATCTCGGTGCGATCAACCCACGACTTATCTGCGTCTCCTCAGGGTTTCTCTAGCTCTCTATCTTGTAGTACCTTCCGTAACAGAAAGCCCCTTCAGCTCTACATTTTCTGGGGAGATTGTCGACGATTGTCAGTAAAGAGGACTTTGACCCTCCCATTCTAACACCTTTTAAGAGTGATTGGCACGTGGTAACCGGCCCTTGATAATGGGCTGCGGCATCGTTTCAAAACTCCCAGACATTCTGCGTTTACAGCGACATCATGCCAGTTCGTCTAGGCCCACAGAAGACTTGACCCTAAGCTTCGTCAAATTGTAACACAACGTGGGACGCACGAACGTGTCCTATGCATGGAGGGAGGAACGCCATATCCAGGCGCTGTCGCCAGGAAGAAAGCTTGGTACTTGAAGTCTATCTTCTGTAATATCCCCATATCACCAACTCAACCAGTGCTATCCATGCGCAACCAGACGCTTCCCGACTTCTACGAATATGACAACGCCGCTATAAAAGATGATCCAGAAAAATTGGGCTTGAAACCATTCAACCCTCCCTGCAACACTCGACGACGACGTCTGAGAGACATGGGCTTTTTGTTACTTTTCAGTACTTTTTGCGCCATGGGCATGTATGCTTCCGGTGCCGCATCCGATTCCGCTCAGTATAATACTGTGGATTTGGCCGATGTGCCGGTGAAGCTGCGCACCTCATGGGCGCAGTACTCACCTTACTTCCCTGTCGCGGAATATCAAAGCCCACCCGAAAATTGTCGGATAACTCAAGTACGTTATGTATGAATGGATTTGAATTCTCATATCGAGCTCATGAATTACTTATAGGCGCATCTAGTACGGATATTTATATATCCTCGTTGGCTGATCGAAACTGAGCACCGATCTCGTTTAGTTGCAGAGACACGGGGCGCGCTATCCAACCGCCTCAGCCGGGGCAAACATCGTAACAGCCGTGAACAAACTCAAATCAGCTCAAAACTTCACGGACTCGCGTCTCCAGTTCCTCCGGACCCACGTCTACGAACTAGGTGCAGACGATCTTGTTCCGTACGGCGCTCGAGAGTGGGTATTATTATCACCGTGTTCTTCCCGATTCTCAAATTAGGTTAGATCCGAGCTATCAGGTCGTGTGCAATTCGGACGGTACAGCCATCTTGTCACCAAGGATCAACTTCCTTTCGTAAGGGCAGCTGGCTCAGACAGAGTGATCTTGTCAGCGACAAATTGGACAGCAGGTCATAGGCCCCTATCTCAATCACTTCCATCTTAATTCACATCTATCAACTACAGGCTTCGCAAAAGCTAGTAATCACCTTTACAGCCCCGTATTGTCTGTGATCATCTCTGAAGAGGTATTTCTACTGTGTCTTTCATTATGCATCCCTTAACATTTGACAGGCTGGTCAAAACAATACCCTCGATACCGGTGGTTGCCCAAAAATTGGCAGTTCAACTGCACAAACGAATGAATGGTTGCTCAAGTATGGTCCTCCGATCGCCGACCGTCTAAATACGCAAGCACCTGGAGCGAAGCTCACCCCCACCGATGCCTACAACCTCCTATCCCTTTGCGCATTCGAAAGTGTACATCAAAACCGCCTCAGCCCCTTCTGTAACGTCTTCTCCCAGGAGGAGTTTGAGCAATTCGAGTATTCAGGTGACCTCGATAAGTATTACAAGACTGGGTAACTGCATCTCCCAGTATCTACTATTAACCATCTTAACTTACTTCTCCAGCTACGGACAACCACTGGGACCCGCTCAAGGCATCGGCTACGTCAACGAGCTTCTGGCACGCCTCACCGGAACCCCTGTGCGCGACAACACAAAGACCAACCACACGCTGACTGGGTCACCTGTAACGTTCCCGCTGCACCGCGCTATCTATGCCGATTTCTCGCACGACAACGAAATGGTCGGCATCTATGCTGCCCTCGGACTGTTCAAGCAGAAAGTCGCACCGAACCCCTCTTCTCCAGACCCAAACCGCAACTGGCTTGCGTCGCAGCTCGTTCCCTTCGGTGCACGTATGGTCACCGAGAAACTCGCCTGTGGGGCAGAGGAATACGTGCGGATCTTCGTCAACGATGCGCGCCAGCCGCTTGAGTTCTGCGGCGGAGATAAAAACGGACTGTGCACGCTTAAGGCCTTTGTTGAGAGCCAGTCTTACTCACGCACTGATGGAAATGGAGATTGGGCCAAGTGCTTTTAATCCTATGACGAGCAGCGTGAACGATTTCAAAGGATCTAATTAGTAGATTATTTGAATATTATGATTTGCTTATTAAAGTACTACCGAAATCCATTTGCAATGTATGGTTAATTGTAGATGAACGGAATGACCTGCGAGGCAATTATCGGTTCACTGGGCCTCCAACCGAAGCCTCTCGAGTGCTCCCATCATCCTGAGATACGTCGGAGGTGAGGAAGAAGCCCCCTTGCCCTGTACACCCACAAATGCCTTCAACCTCCCAGAGTCGACTCCCCCCTTATAATTTTCAATATATCGGGACACAGTGGCTTCGTTCAACCCAGTAATTCTCATGACTTCTTTACGCAGACGAACATCTCCCAGGTCCTGCCCCTTGCACGTCGTACTCCTGCACGTACGAAGTACGCCAAGGAATGTCTGCGTGCGTCCGTTGGCGGTCAAGAGTTCTGGGTGGGTGAAATATCGGTACAGCCTCGGAAGGAAGACAACTCTGGGATGATCGGGAGAGGTCGTGGTTCCTGGATGAGAGAGGTCCAGGCCGATACGCGGTGAAGCGTATACAGTCGGAGGGGGAGAGGCAAGTGCAGACCTGGGGCGAAGAAACAGAGATAAAGGTCGTGCTTGGAACGCAGAAGTGTTGTTGGCCCATTTCTGGGCGACGAGTTCTGAGATGCTCACTGCGTGGCTAAGGCGCAGAATTTCGTCAACCAGAAGCGAAGGCCCCGAAATGACCTTGTTATCAGATATGCGCCTAAGGCCCCGAAGGAGTGCACCTCCTCGTAGTAGAGGGACCTCCGAGGCCGGAGTAGTGTCGTTGTTGGATGTTTGATTGAAGTAATGGCTATTGGTCGCTGAAGCGGGGCCCCCAAGGGTTAGATCCATTCCTTTGCGCGTTCCGCCTCGATAAGCAGTCAGACTGGTCGAGCTGCGATGGGAGTCGTCTGAGCGTCTGGGAGCGCGATGGAAATACCTAGAAATCGTAATTAGTGTGTAGGTCAACGACAAGGCAC
>JABCKI010005974.1:0-21180 GCA_018282025.1 Sphagnurus paluster
TCAAGGGATCGTTCTAGATCAGGGTTCGTCTGAGGGGATCAAGAGTGATCAAGAGAGGGTAGCGCTAGTCTGAAAGACTAGGGACTCTGAAGGTCAAACAAAGGAATATCCAGGTAAGATGTCCTAGGTTCAGAATGAGGTGTATCTACTACAGGCAGGTCCTTATATACCATTCTAGTAGCTATCCAGAGTAAGACAAGATAAACACATGTGAGAGATAAGTAATAATAGATGAGATGGGATTGGTTCATCAAGGAACCAGGTAACAGTCTAGAGTAAAGAAGCAAGGGAAGCGGGATCCAGGTAGAGGATCCAGGTAAAGAAGCAGAAATAAGGGTATCCTGTGCATGGCTGTGTAGGGCTGTGCATCAAGGGGTGATAGGGGTGAAACATGATGGGAAGGCTGTGATGACGGGAACTCTGTCAAGGGTAAATGATGAAGGGAAAGATACAGGGAATCAGAGAATAGAGAGACACATCTATAGGTAGAGCGTTCAGAGAGATGGGGAGAGTCAACAGAAGGGGAGAGATATGAAGGGGATCTATAGGAAAGGTGGAAGTTTGTAACAATGTCAAATCGGCATACCTATATGGAAAACTCCCTGAGGAGATCTACATGAAGCAACCTCCTGGGTACAAGCTCAAAGGAGATGATCGTGCACTTGTGTTCCGCCTCCACCAGGCTTTGTACGGCCTTAAACAGGCTGCACACTCCTGGTGGAAGGAGCTAGATCAGTCTATGGCTGAATTTGGCTTCAAGCGATGCCACTCTGATGCCGGCATCTTTGTTCACCATGCTAAAAATGGAGATATCGTCATAGCCGACATTTATGTTGATGACGCCATGTGGCTCGGGAACAACGTGTCCCTTGTCAAGAAAAAGATGTCCCAGTTCACCCAACGATGGGAATCCCGTGTAATCGGAGATCTCACAAATGGAGGACCCACTATGGAGTTCCTTTCTCTCCAGATCAAAAGAGAAGGAAAATTGATTTACGTCGATCAGAACCCATACTGCAACAAAGTCCTTGTGAGGTTCCAGATGGAAAACTCCCGAAAACAGGAGACTCCGCTCCCGGGAAATTACACCCCGTTTGCAAACAAAGGAAAGGTCAATCCTGAACTCAGGACCAAGTACCAGCAGCTCATCGGCTTGCTGCTATACCTGATGATCGGAACCCGACCGGACATAGCTTTTGCAGTGATCAAAATGGCATCATTCTCTGCCAATCCATCAGAGCAGCACTACAAAGACGCGCTGAGTATTCTTCGGTACCTTGCAGGGACCAAGAAGACAAGGCTGCACTTTGATGGTGCCTCTAAGAAAGGGATTGATTGCCATTCAGACTCAGATTGGGCATCTGACCCAAACACCCGTAGATCATGCTCCGGATACTATGTGAAACTTGCAGGAGCAGTTATTACTTGGACATCAAGGCTTCAGAAAACTGTTGCTCTGTCTTCTACCGAAGCCGAATACATGGCAATGTCTGACGCATGCAGACAAGCGATGTGGTTTCTTTCTCTTTTCTCGGAGATCGGTTTCAAAATAACCTCGATCCCAATTACTGGTGACAACATGGGATCCCTGTTCATGGGACAAAACCCTATCACCGAAAAGAGATCGAAGCACATTGACATTCGGTATCATTATATCCGAGAAATAATTGCCGCGGGGCATGTCAAGACCTTCTTCATAGAAGGCACAAACAATCCTGCTGACGTCATGACCAAGAATCTAGGTCGCGTTTTGTTTGTAAAGTACTTTGGACTAAAGCACAGTCGAAGACCAAAGATTTCGCGTACACAGCACTTCTGTGCACGAGAATCCCAAATACTAAAAAAGGGACAGAACGTAGCATTGAATCAAGCGGGCGCTTAATTGTGAGTACACTTAGCAAGGGGGAGTGTTGAAATAACGCTTACGTTACCCACATCATTCCCAAGTAGTTTATTCTTGTAGCGGGCTATAGATGACCCTTAGGGTGATAGATTACCCTCGGACTGTAGATAGCCTTTACAGGGTCATACATGACCCTAAACCCTATCAGTATATACTTGATAGTTCCCGGCATATGCCATTACATACAGTATATAACCCTGTAGGGTAGCACAGAATAAACTCAGAGCTTTCTCTTCTGAACGCCCACCGAGTGAGTAGTAGATTACTCCTCTGATAGCCCAGTAGTAGATATCACTCTCGTCGCTGTGCTGTGCGCCCTCTGGGCTGCACGCACGCTACGGTGAGCTTCCTGGAAATGTGACCCGCGCGCCCGTCTGAAGGACGGGCTGGGCACAATTTATCAGAAACGAGGGGTGTGCTTCAATTTGGGCGCTTCCCTTCGCGATGCGGGGGACCCGGTACATGTTCTTCCTGCGGTCGTCGGCAACATCGGCGGCGAGTTCGTCTTGGTTGGCGCTGAGATAGGTCACGAAGTTTGAAGTTGATTATTATATGACAAGACCAGCATAATGTTTGTCACACTTTTTGTATAAAATTATAACAAGTTGACAGCCACCGGTTCGATTACCTGATTTTTACGAGCCATTTATCTTCGCAAGACGCATGCACAACCCGAAGCCAAACCTCATCTCATCTTGAAAGGTCAAGGCAATGGTTAAATAGACCTAAACGGTTTCTTGCACGATCTAAAAGAAGATATCAGTCGGAGCCCTTCTATTCTAGCGTCACGCGGACCTGTTGCCTATCATCGCCGCGGAAACGACCGAGCCAAACCACTCTCTCAGGGACCCTTTTTTGTTCGTGGACGTTTTATTAGTTAAGCCATCCAGCTCATATATTTAAATTTAAAGGCATTCGAACTATGTTATCAATATTCTATGAAAACTACAGTAATCATTGGAGCGGTCGGCACTGCTACATACAGTGGGTGCATCATGAACGCCCCGGTGTTTGTACTTTGACTCATGGCGCTGCCTTTTCTCATCAAAAATTAAACAGTCGAGATTATTCTCCAGTCTGACCCCCTAACCCAACGATCTTATTTTTTATACATTATTCCATCCTTCTTAAACCTAACCTGGAATCGGCGTATGAAATGGGTCAAGATGCTTCCAAGATAGAGCTATATACACTCTCAAGATGATTTTTGATGTGGTTTCAGTTTCAGTTTCCAGCCGTCCTAATAAGTTTTCTAAGGTGAGCGTGATCGTGGGGCAGATGAATTTTGGGCGAATGAGGAATACAGGAGCGGGGGCCAACTCAGTTTCGCTCCCCACCATGCCTAGCCGGAACGGAAAGCCCCAACAACCCGTCCGCTTCCGTCGGGTGCGGACCGAAGCTGTTCCAGTTCCCGCTTGCAGCCCATTGGCTGTGGCACTAGAATCTATCCGATAAGAAGGCAAAGAGCTCGAAGATGCCCATGTCCGAAAGGCGCAGCGGATGAGTCGGTGGCTGTGCATTCCAAAGCGGAATGGGTGAAGCCAGTCGTGCGAGCGAAGCAATTCACGAGAGACGATATGTGAAAGGGGAGGGCGACGAGCTCCTCATCCAAGCGCAGCTCGGGAGCAAAGACTCTTTTTTCGAAGACCTCTTGCTGAAGTTGTTGGTGAGTTTTCCAATATCATTTTCTGCATATTTTCTGTGCTCAAATCGAATGCAGGTAAAAAAAAAAAGCCAAACCACGTCCCCACCGCAGATCGCACCCTTTGATTTCTAGTGGCGGAACCACCGCACCTCCCGCTTCTGGTTTCCGACACTCACATCTCAGCCTCTACGGCAAATCAACCTTTGTGAAACCAAGATAATCGCATTTTGTCGGCACAGCGTCTTTGCAAACCACAACGCATCATCCTATCTTCGTAAAATCGCCAACGGTCAATTCTACCTTGTCTTCGTTGATACGGAGCCCATCCCATGTGTGTGTCATGCGATCGTTCTTCTCCTCGGGGGTTTCATTCTTGAAGAATTCAGTTATTTTCCGTCTTTTTGCTGGCCTGGAAGTATTACCCTCGTGTTTTGCATCTGTGAGACGTTGATCTTGGGCTTCTGGAGGTTCCGTACCGGCGGCAAATCTAGCTTCGTCATCTTCTAGTGGCAGTTCAGGAGGTTCCCAATCAAAGTCCATATCTGCTGCTGGCGAAGCAGGGGATTTTGTGAGAGGTTCATGAGAGCGACTGCACTGGGCTTCTTTCAAGATTGGCTTTTCAAAAGTGAAGGTAGCGCTCATCGGGACTGGAGGTGTCGAGACGTGCAGGGGTGCCACTTACCCTTTTGTCTGTCCGCGGTATCATGATTGGAATGATCAAGCAAAGCTTATTTGAAGAAACACTGGCAGATGGTAGCTAGGGATCTGCACGGGTAACCCGCGGGTGCTTGAGACTTGACCCGCACCCGTACCCGCCAAAACCCCTACCCGTCGACCCACGGGTTTTCTGCGACGGGTTGGGGTACATTCGCGGGTACCGTTGAGCTGAGGGGCGCACATCCGTATCTCCACGTCGTTTATCTCCCATCTATTATAGACTGCGACTCGACCATCCAATTTCCAAGCCAACAGACGCCGCTTACCGACTGTAACTTTGCCTGCACTGGCAACGCCAACGAAACTTGCGGGGGCGGGGCGGGTGTCAATGCAGCGAACTTGAAGGTACGAGAAGTCTAGGAAATAACATATAACCTCAGGAAAAAATTAACTCTTCTACCTAGACCTACCCGCCATTACATCCGCTGGCCGTTGCAACCTCACACGCGCCCCCAGGAGGGGGCTTAGCTTACATGCCGAAATAATTAATCAGTGTCCATACATTATCGTACTGTTGAATGCATTTATTCTACTATCCATCTTGTTTGATTTCTGAATTTTAAATAAAATTTCTATTATTTCTTAGCGAGGCTTAAAATCGGCCTCGAAACTGGCTTAAATTTTGATTTCAGGTAATTTTCTCCTTGAAATTCTTAAAAGCATTTGGAGTGAATTTTCCAAGTTCATTTTAAGGTTGTTTCCTTTTACTAATGCTAAACCAATTATCCGCACCTGCTCACGAAGGAGCCGGAGTCTATTGAGCATCTGCGGAGGCATGGAAGCTACGACCATCCCCACGGACGTGGTGAAATCCGCTCTCCAATTCCACCGGAATGCACAAGGTTGTATGGACCGAAACAAGTACGGCAATCGGCTCACATAAAGACTCGGCAGCGTGAACAGTGCCGAGTGTCTTATTTATGTGCGAGAAGATATTTAAGTTCAAGAGCCAGCTGCCCTTGACACATTTAATCTCAAACCACCCCTCTTTATCATCCTACCTGACCGTGCTCGCCGGCCGAGCACCTTAGACTTCCCTTGTAATCTACTATTCTTGATCTTTCCCCATTTTCGCAGGCGGTCTAATATGCAAGTAGACGAGGTTAGTTATCGACTTTACACCAATGAAAACCACTCGAGCTTCGGAATTGGCAGTGCCATACCACCGGGCCAAAATTCAGATGGATCCTCACTCCCCCCACACCTCCCCCAACCTCAGGCTATCCGCGAACCCCCTATCCTCCTAATAATACAGTAACAGGGGATGCCGGTTCAAGTCGAATGTTGTACAAGAAATCACATGTCGGAGATCTCGTGATTTGGCCTCGTTATAGTAAAAGGATGAGGGACGCTGTCAAGAGATGTCGCCAGTGCAAAAAAGTACCGCTCTTGATTCGAGCGCTGCAGATCATCTTCCGAAGATGCAAAAGACACGCTACCAGGACAAAATTTAGAATCTGGGTCCATGAAGAGAAGATTCAATTCTGGTGGAATCAGCGATGGAAGTCCGAGCACACAGGCATTCCACATTAATTACGCAAACAATTGACTCATCCACGCGTCAATATGTCACGTTCATTATTTAGTATCTTTATTCCTACGCGTTACTCTCCATATGAGTAGTTGAAAACTTGGCTGCCCTCGTGTGATTTTCAGCATACACCGCCAATCGTCTAAATTATTTTCACAATGTGGCTTGAAATGATGAGGATCACGTCAAGGATCCTGAGGGTGGAGGCCAGATACAGACGTTGCTGGGATGTGTCATAATTTAGCTTGTGATGGCGTTGCCTAATCGGTTGCCTCAAGATTTCGCAGAAAACGTGTGTAGAATCTAACCACAGTCAGGTTCTACACAGCTATTCATTAAAGCTGTCGCAAACATGGCGGGCAGCTTACCACACTATTTATTCATCCATATCCGCAGTGTTTCATCGCTACCTGGGTACCATCCCTGCAGACATATTGTTGGGACAACTCTGGCGCGGATCGAATGAGAATGGATAGTTGCGTTTTCACAACCTCGCTCCCATGACCCTCACTCGCTTTTTTGGACAGTGGCAGAACGAAAATCTGACCCAAGCATCAAGGTTTTATTATATCTACTACATGTGTGTAGTCGGCAACCAACTTCAAGCCTGAACCGTGACATCCATTGCACTTTCGACATCGCCGACATCAACATGCTCAGACCCAGTATCCTGCACTGTACGCTTGCGCTTTCGACGACTCGGAACAGCGGGCATATTCGGGGTTTGAGTCATGCTCTCTCCTGCAGACCCTGCCACCACTCCCGTCGTTGTATTCTGCGAAGCGGCCGCGGCAGCTTTCTTTTCTGCAACTTTCGTGGCTGTTTTTGCTTTTGCACGCTTCAAATCTTGTGCATACCGGAGCTTCTGCGCGATTTGATCATGATGTGATTGTCGGTCGAGCGCGTAGGGTATCGGGGCAGTCAAATCTCGGGGAAGGGTAGCTCTGATGAGGTGCGCATTATGAAATGCATGGGTATTGATGAGATATACGTCGAGTGGTTTGTGTTCAATGCATGCTTCTGTTATGTTTGATTCAACGCGGCGTTCTTGTAGCACATCCGCTTTCCTAACCTTGTCATTCTTCTCACTTCGCGGAATATAACCAACTTCAAGGAAAATCGTCGCGACACGGGAATTTCTTCCCTTAGCCTCTTCCATGGTCTGCCATCACATGCTCGCCTTCCCATGCCATTGGGTTTCCCAGGGGATTCTATGCATGCTCCGACTCTCAATCTAGGTGAACTATTCATGCCTCTCTGGATGGGGAAATTCGAGTGCGAAAAATCAGACTCAATCAACAACTGGCCATGGGCCGTTTTTCAAGACAAAGAGAAATGGGTTCACCATGGTGCTCTTGTTGCGGCTTGCAAAACCTACATCCCAGGCTGCTATGACCGACCACCGCGCAATATTGCCGAGAAAATCAATAGTGGATATAAAGCAAAAGAATGGCAAAATTATTTCTATGGCCTTGGACCCGGCCTCTTATATTCCCACCTCCCTGAACCATACCGGAAGAACTTTCGTTGTCTGGTTTACGTTGTTCGAATTCTTCATCAGCGCAGCATCACCCAAGAACAAGTCGTTGAAGCGCACACACATATATGTGATCGGGAGATGTTCGATTTACTCAACTCTTCTGTTAAACTTAATTAATCTGTGTGAAGCTGTAGTTTAATAGCAGATACTACCACTTGATATGAGGTTGAGCACTAAGTAAAAGATGCTGAGCACCATTACTGCCGGTGGGGTGTAGAGGCGACTCGTCACAGTAGCAATGTGATTAGATCTCTGTTGGTGACGGGGTTCTTCAGAGGCGACGCATGAAATTGTTTGTGGAACCTGACTAGCTGTGTTCTGGGTCAGCTGCTTGGCCCACCTAAAGGACAGCGTGATGGTGATACAGCAAAGACAACAATGTTACAGCCATGACGAACCTCAGCGCGGCCGTGCATATACTAACCTCTTGAACGTCCTGTAAATTGGATATTCGTTGAAGCTCAAACTCGAAAGAAACTCTGACAATGCGAATAAACCTGGCCGGGGAGTCTCCAGGAGTTCGTCACGATCCAACTGTCGTTGAAGTCGAAGCCCTGTCCGATGTGGGGCCACACAGCAATTTCGCAAGATCCCGGCCGGACGGCAGGGTAAGTAATTCAGTCAGGTCAATGAACAAGCACCTTGGCATCGACTTGCTTGGTACAAAAAATACCGTTGTCTCTATGGATCCTTATTCTGACGAATACTGTTATGGTCCTCATAAATTGCGGAATCGCCGCGCTGCTCTGCGTACAATTGCATTATATTGGATACAACGGCGAAAGGCCCGAAGTTCCACCAACCGGTGGGGCATGGGACTCTATGTCTGTTTATGATACTTCCTGTATGACGTTCAAATCGCCGAAATAATCAGCGGTGAATATGTGCGTGCATTTAGTAATAACATACCCATGCCTCCGTGAATATATACATGTCTCGCCGTGAAATAGACACGCCTTGGTGAAAGTTGAAGTTGTTACCGTCGATTTGTATGTTGCTCTCCGTCGAAACTAGTGATTCCTCCCAGGAAATTAATGTGTTTCTCCGGGAAACTAACATGTCGTTCCGGGAAACTAACATCTTCTCCCCGGGAATATAACACAGTCTCCGTGAATATATCCCATATTCTCCGGGAAACATACTGATTTTCTGTGAAATATCTCTTGCTACCGTGAATATATGTGAGGTCTTTTCTCTCCCGGGAAACATGAGGTTTGGAGCTCTATGTTTCACGGAAAATGGCATCTGACGTCACTTAGCAAAAGCCTAGCATGCCAAGCCCGCCTGGCACCAGGCACTCAGGGTCATCATCAATCAATCAGACCTGAAACAATCATAGATCTGATCTCCAATTCGAGATTTATGACCTCCCGTAATGAAGCCTTGCGCTGGGCCCTAGGCCTCATGGGTACCACGAAGACTAGCCTCAGGGTCATTGTTAACTGGGATCAACATGAGGAGATAATCTGGTAGGGGTGTTCAATCTATGGTTTCGAGCCAGATTTCACTTCTGATTTCGAGTCTGATTTCGAGTGAAAGTGGAAAAAGCGAATTCGAAAACAAGCTGCTCTGTTTTCAGTTGTTTTTGGTGAGCGGACCACCGATCTTGTTGATCACATCACGTCAGCCATGTCTTGACGTTCTCTAGTGCGAGATATTGGGATTGTTGATGTGATCGATGAGATGCGGCGTCATGCCGCCATGATCGCCGGTTGATTGACCATCAAAGTTTACTACACGAACGAACGGAAATCAGCTTGAAAACAAGAACAAAAATGGGGATTTCAAAGGTTGAAACTGATTTGAGTCATTTTCGACGGCAAAAACAACGGCAAAATCGGACTCAAAATCAAGCAAAATCTAGCGCGGAGCCATAGATTGAACACCCCTATTGACGTGTCCATGCCCTCAGAGCTGTCGATTTTCTTGTTATTCTTTCCTGCGGCAATTGTAAAAGTTTGCATTTCCTCTTGACCTTGGTCAGCCTAAAAACTCAAGGCTGACCGGTCTGAGGATGGCAAGCAAAAATTTCATTCTCTATGGTAATTTCGGCCAAGAGACCAGTTCACTAAACTGGTTTTATATCTGGCATCTCCCTTGCTGTCAAAATGAGGAGGGGAGATTCTTGACGAGATTACACAGGTAGCAGTGTAAACTGATCTCCACCGGCAAGCCCAGTCGGCTGTGGCCGGATCAGTTGATTTGCGAAGTTCAGAGAGAGCTTTTTGCCCTGCGTGGTACAATTCTGGGTGAATGACCGCTAAGGCAAAATTGATGACATCTTGAAAATGGGCGGTGTAACGCAGCCACTCTCGCGCACCCTCCTGCTCATCTTGGGGGAGCATGAGGCTCACTGAAGGTTTGATCGGATGTTTTCTCCCCTTGATTACTGAACGTCAACCAAACTGTGAAATGTTGCAATGTAGGATAAACGCACGGTGTGACCGAGTGCCTGCCATCCTGGAGAATATGTTTCCATTCCAGGTGCAAGTAGTGACTTTGAATCCACAGGTAGAAAATTAGAGCTGTCACATTGCCAGGATCCTGCCTCCGAAATAGCTCTGGTCAGTTTCTTCAAGATGAATTTTGTTCCAATGATGAGATTGGTCTATCAGAAGCTCATTAGACCAAAAAGCTGCCCATTACGTAAGTGTTGATCAGATCAAGCACCTGCATGTGATAAGGTATCATCCCTGGAAAATACCAGATGAGCGGCACCCCATCCCGAGAGGAGATCACAGTGGGTTTGTCAATCTTTCTAAGCTGTACAGATGACAGCAGTTTTCCCCGATCACGAGCAGGGCATGTTCGAATCGCTTCTGCATCAAACGGTAGTCAAGCTGTTTTCCTTGTTCAGCTGCTGATGCTCTGCCTACGTCTACCCCGTACGTACTGGCATTAGCCCGCATGGCTGTCACAAGCCTGAAGAATTGCCGGATGGGAATTCCAGGTCTGTCGTTGATTTGTACAACCCTCGCCGAACATGAGAGCTGAGTTAGAAGAACTGAGAACTATCGCCTACCAGATGGGTTGCCGAAGTAAGCAGCGCAATTTTTCAACTTCTTCATCAAGTTCCTGTTGGGTTGACTTTTTCTGCACGGCATTTGGATGTTTGACACCGGTGGACTTGTTCCGGCCACTTTTCACCATCTAAGCGGAGGTGCCACGTCAAGTAAACAAGAAAAGGAAGCGCACAGCCACTGACAACAGTCACGTTTGTCACGGCGCGGACTCGAGGACCTACTACCACATCCATGAGCGATCCTCCTACAGTAAGGCGGCTTAATCTTATTCCCGCCATCAGATATTGAAATGCCAAGTCTATTATCTCGTTACAGTATTTAATATAGTGATCAATCTCCGATCTGTCTCGAAAAGGTCTCGTTCGACGGTGGATCAGTTTCTGCGGGTCTCAAAGCCATCTGTCACATTCCAGCGGGATCTGCAATTCTCTCAGCCTGCGGCTCCATGTCAACCAATGAATTGGACACTGAGCAATCTGTCTCAGCAATTGAAGGCCCTGAAACGCACTTCGATTTGCAAATCATGACTGCAATCCAAACTCCCAGGTACGTCTCTTCTCCTGAATTTTCTTCATGAATTAAACACTAGCTAGTTTAAATGGATCAAAAACAGTCGGGCATTTGTTATCTGGACGGTGCTCAATGTTTCCCCGGGTGAATCCATCACTGTGAGTTACGGTCAGGACCGGTCATATTTCACCGAAGGCTCCCTGTGCGCCTGCGAATCATGCTCCGGACGATCAGTACAACTCAAACCCAGAGATCAAATGATTGCAGCAGCCATTTTATCTGGGAAGTGTACTCATAGGGGGGGGCTGCGGCAAAAGGCAAAAAATGCGCCAAGTTGGCTGGGTTGGTGCTTGATGACTAGAGGTAAAATATTGTCGTAGATGTCGGGGGCAATTATAGAAACAATTATTGAGCATGGATGAGGCAAAATTCTGGTGATATATTGAAAGCATTCATACGGTATGTAGATTGATTAAATATGTATGAACGGCATGAATCATGGGATGGGTAGATTAATCGAAGCCAAGCATCTTATAAACTTGCACTAGTACATGATGAACTGCATTTGCCTCGCTATGCATAAGAGAATTGTTCACCATCAGATCCATAGCGGCCAGCTTGCACTCTTCATCCATGCCGTCATAGAGCTGACCGTGAATGAAGTCTACAACATCTCGCAACCTGAGCAGGGTCAATGGGTGCAGTATCTAGCGGGCAACTATTTTAAACCATTTGTCTATCCATATCTTCTCACAGCCAGAATGTGAAATGCAGGATAGACTTCCATCGGGTGAGATTTTTGGAGGGACGGCGGCCACCAACCTGATCTTCTCCTGGAGTGTTTCGCGCACCTTCATCACAAGAAGAAGAATGTCCGTATCAATCAAGGTCAAGTCTTCAGACGTCATCTTGCTGTAGGGGGTGAACATAAGCTCCCCAATTGCCCTGTCGATCCAGTCCTTATTTTGAAATTCCTGACCCAAATGCAGCATCTCAGCGGGCTGTAGATGAAGCTTGCCAAATTCTTCAGTTGCGTAGTCGCAACCCGTCTTGACATTCCAAAGGCGAGACAACTTCAGAATGCTTGTCAAACGCTCTCTTGCAGGCTTGTCATTCGGTCTGGAGTAGGGTGAGCAAAATGAATGAAAATCAATGTTTCTTCACATACAAGCTCAAAAGCCATACATACCGATACAATTAACGTGCGGTCATCCTTGTAAAAGAGAGGGTGAGGGGTCGTTTGACTGGGGGAGGGTGTTACAACTTTCCCCACTATACCGCATTACCTTGTCTTGCCTCTTCTCTTCTCTCTCACTCCTGTCTTGTTTCCTAGATACCATCAACACAGCATCAAGGCTGTGTCCTTCTTTACTCTGGTCTACCTCACCCTGTTACTCTGGTCTGATTCCCCTTTGTTACCTTGGTCCGCACACAGCCTTTAAGCTGTGCTTCTTTACTTCGGTCTCTCTTCTTTTCACATGTCTCTCTATTTATAACCTTGGACTCTACCTATATAAAGCCTTAGCTACAACTCTTGTACCTTAGCTTGACCTAGGCAATCTACCTTGATCTAAGCAAGAACAGACCTCTGAACCGCTCTCAAACCTAAGTGCTCATTCCTGAGACTTAGGCTCATACTAGAACTTGGACCAGACAGGCTTCGCTCATCTTGAGGAAGGCCTTTGACTTAGAACAAGACCCAGAACCGCTTGGATTAGGCTCCGCCCTAACAGAGGGGTCGTTATGAGTGGACAGATCATTAGAGTTGGCGGACATTTTGTGGGAGGTGAGGGAGACGTGTTGATGAGTGGGTTTGGGTCATGTGTAACACTTTTACCTTTTATGACTGCAGCAATGCCTAGGTTCATCAGTAAAACGCACTCGTTTACAAACCTGCACCATTTTATTTGTTTCATTGTTCCAAGTACCACACACATGGGTTACGGCGCCCAACATTGAGAGGTCTGCAGTTCCGATTCTGATACGATGTATATTTCTCCCAAGTCCTTAGTGTTCCAGTGGCTTGACCATGTTGTGAAACATTTTCAGTGTCAAAGCAGAAATGAACTCGGATCTGCCGTGCTTGCAACGGCCCACCCAGCCAGTTCACACATAATTTACTCTCGCCGTTTCCCATCATCCTTGCGCGTGGCCACTTTCGTGTCTGTGTTCGGGGTTTCGTATCGTCTCGTTCTCTCTCTTTCTCTCTCTCTTCTCCTCCTCATTTGACATTCACTGTACGCAAAGCCGCCGATCTTGGTTAAATGCCCTCTCATCAGGTATTATCAAATTAGAATACTAATTTTAATGAATATATTTAATCTTCCAGTGGAGTGCGCTAGTACGTATGTGCCAGTCATGCAGGCCATAAAAATCGTGAGTACTCTTTGTGATAAATTTATAGATCGCAGACGTGAGGCTGGCGACAAGTTTGAGTTGCCTCGATTACTAGTAGCACCTTGGTCTCTTAGCCTGATCAATGATTGATTCGTGTCTAACAAGGGCCTATAGAAAATTGTGTGCCTTGTGTGCAAATGACTTGTGTGCAGTGTGACATGTCAGTGTCACGTGTCACCATAATTTTTTTCGGATTTTTGTCAAGATTTTGGCGAGAGATATTTATTCGATTTTTATAATAATAACAGAGGGACAATGACCCAAAAAATTTGATGAATTTTCAGTGTGATTACAAGTAATTACGTCCATTATTGCTATAGGAGTGACCACCAGTTGCGCCAAGAGTTGCACAACTTGTGAGCACTTGCGTGGCAAGTTGCGCAGTGTTGCGCAGGGGTTGCGTGAAGGGTTGCGTGCGTTGCGTGAGGTGTTGCGCAACGGTTGCGTGCATAGTGTACACTGGTCCAATCCGTAGCTCGAGCCAAGGTACACGCGATCTTTCGGCGCGTGAGTTATACGCCACGGCCGAATCTGATTCCGGACACCTGTCTCTCAGGTGTATCTTAGCTCGGGCCTGATTTTTATGCCCACCCACCCACACCTTCCTTTCATAGCTATTTATTTTGATACGAAAGGTTACAAAATAAATATACAGCCGGGGGTGTGAGGCTGACCATCATGGCGGACCATATGCCCCCTGCTGAAATGCTACTTTTATCGCATTCTACCGTAGTGGTGCTATGTCTACTCCATGTCACGTGATCGCCTCGGAGCGGAGGCGCCTACTCCAGCAGTAATTGCTTGCAGGATGCATCGCCCACATTGCCGCCTTCCCGGCTTGCCATTGGGCTGCCCCTCACCCGCCCGCTCCCGTTCCCGTCGTTCCATTCGTGGCTGCAGTGTGCCCCTTTCGGCACATCCCTCGTTCGGGGGTTCGCGCTCATCCCACGGTGGCGGGATTCGGCGAGGGCAGCGGCAGCGGCAATCTCGACATTAAAAAATTGTCTTCGGCATTAAAAAAATCTTCAGTTCACTGCGGAACTCGAGCGGACGACAACGGCGGCGGCATCGGGGAGCGATAGGCAGTGGCGCAAGGGCGTCGGGCAGGGGGATATGGGTGGTGAAATGGAAACCTGTGTGCAGAGAGTAAGCAACCACGTGGGATTTTTTGGTCATGATGTTCTGAGTAGCTTCTGCTTGGCTTGCAGCTTTGAGATAGCGACACCTCCTGCCAGTGACCCTGCCATCTGGATGCGCCATTGCCGTGTCGAACGCGCTAATGACCATAATCCCGTTGCGCCCTAGGTGAGCGCTGTCGAGTCTCCCCCTCACACTGACTGCAAAAACGCCGGGCCTCTCTTTGTTTGTGATCAATTGTATCCCGGGTTGCAGAAGGCGACAATCCTGCAGGTGGCCCGTGCGGAGGTAGAATAATACAGGAATATTGAAACCTTTTGACCTTAAATTGCAACAGATACGGTCTGTCATTGACACCCCACCTTGCGGCACACGAGTTTCCTGAGGGAAATGCTGAAGAGCAACGATTTTACAGACGGGACTGAAAAGATGATTACAGCCACCTCGCCAGATGCAGCAGAGGGAGTTTTTCAGGACGAACAACTGGGTTTAAGGCCAGAAGTAAGACGTACGTCTCTTGCCACTCGTATGCTCTAGGATATATCAGTTTCGATGCAGCTCGACAGGGCATCTGCAAGAGTGTACGCATGCGCTATAAGCCACTTGAATGGTGGCGGGGTGAAAAATTCGTTTACAGCCGTCCAGACGGGGGCCAAAATTCCTCACTTTCTGTGCCATACATCAAGGGGGTCATCCGGCTACAAAAGCTCATCGAGCCGATAAGGAGGCAAAAACCTAAGGTGATTCGTAAGGCAGCAGAGGTTCAAACAACGAACCCAGAGGAGGGCTGGGACGACAAAACACAGTCGAATTGTGATATTCTCAACTACAAATCAGAGGTGATAAAAAAATGTAAGTTTATTTTGGTGCAAATTGAATTATTTCGTCATGCGTGATTAGGCATTGCACTTACGGCGAAGAAAACCCAACTCCTGGACAAGATTCCGGAAAAAGATTTCCGCCACCGGAAGGTGATCATGGAACCAAACCTATTTTCCGCTGGTTTTATCGACATCCCAGTTGGTCGTCTAAAACCAGAGTGTAAGATGGAAATGACATGTATGTGTCTTTTTTCTTGGCCCACTCCGGATTTGAAATACGCTTGTCAGGTATTCTACATCCTCCAAGGCGCCATAAATTTGAAAATCCATCAAACTTCACTCGTTCTGGCCACCGGTGCCACTTTTATTGTTCCTTGCTGTATGTTTAGTTTTTTTTTTGCACTCCAATTCTGCCAACGATTTTTTGTGCCACAGACAATTCCTACCTCGTTGAAAACATTTCTAAACAGGATGTAAAGCTCTTTTATGTTGGAGTAGGGCCTTTTGCTGGCATTTACGACGCCGCCGCTGGCGCGGCGTGCTCGCCTGAGGCATCTACCACCTCTCCAATGTCCTGCTCTTGTGAGGGGCGCGGTAAAATTTGCATGCACACTCGAGTGCTTGCGTGCAAGGCACTTTTGAGTGCATTCTACTTTGAACGCAACTGTATATGCAATAAGTGCAAAGATAAATCAGATTGTTTAATATTGGGGGCCCTCAGGCATCTCCAACTTGCCTTCAATTTTGACTCAGTTTTGTGTTCGACTTCATTCCCACCCGCTCACAGCGAGATCCAAGTTGGTTGTGAAGTTGGGTAAAAGTTTGCAACAAGTTGGCGACGTGTTCCAGAAACCCCCTAATGCTACTAGTTGGCACTAGACTGACCGTATATATATTTATTATATATAATTTTTTCATTTTAATGACGAGGAACTAGTGAGTATTCCTCGTCCCCGTCGATGAGTGACATTATCCTGGAATGCCACTCAGGATCGCATAATTCGGCAGGGACCTCGTTTTTATCCTTCAAAATGACCCATGCATGGAGGAGACGTTTCACTTGATGAGTTGCCTGAGCAAACTCCTCAATGTTGACAAGAAGTGGCTTCAAGGAAGCTCGGTAGTCGGGCGGCAGGGCATTTACTAGATCATCGAGTGATCGAGAATTCGCAATGGCTACCAAATAAAGCTGGAGATTCTGCATTGAGTCGGTAGCAGCGCTGTGTGTGTGTGTGTGTGGGGGGTGACGAGGTGACGACCAAGCTGAGATGGCGCGTTGATAAGCAGTGGAGAGAGACGTAGAGCAATGGGGATTGTATGGCAGAGGACACGAGTAGCTGTTGTTCACGTTTATATAAAAGTGACAGGGTACACGATAGCTGGAAGGTTACTCCATTGGGTTACTAGGGTTCTTGTATATGATACAATGAGAGCAACAACTTGTTGGAGGTGCATCACAAGCTCAGAAACGCCAGGCTCTCATCTGGCGGCCCTCGTATTCTAGATTGAAGCAATAGAAAATGGATGAATGTCGATCACGATTCAACTGTACTGGCGCCAATATTCAACTCGAAACTGGCGCGTGGTGCATTGTCAATGCAACGTATTCCCCTTGTGACATAACCCTCCATGCTGAACGCCACAGGGATCACTGACCGATGATCAATCACTGGTTTTTGTGTCTATCCGATTCGGCGTGGACGTCCTTATAAAATAACAATTAACAATCTTGTTTTGGCTCCATTCTCCCATTTTCCTGTCACTCAATTTATACAATGATGCCTCCCTCTTATTTGAACACTTCATTGTCGGCATCACTCATGGACGAGTGGAGTCTTCCATCTGTTGCCACAGTTATTGACACTTATCCAAAGGTGGACGCTCTTGGTTTGTCATTAAATGGAGTGAATGAAACTTTACATCCATCTGATAGATATTGTCTGTTATGTTGACTTCTCATACATAGGGCTGATATTCATGACAAAGCCTTACTATTTCCTGTAATCATGATCAGCTGTGGAAACGCCAAACCGTCTCCATTCACAGGCACGCCGGTCAAACTTGGCTTGTTGTCTGCTGGTATTATAAGACGTTGGAATTATGGGTATTGAGTACAATATTCCAATTTCATTATACATGATTGGTACTAACATTAACATTCTTCAGTCGTGCGATACCCAGTTTGCATAGCAGGGAACTGATCACGACCGACCACATGGATGTTATACATACCGCATTTATTGCAAGTAAGTTGTGGTCTTGACATGGATCCAATGCTAAGCCTATGTTACTAGACAAGTGCGAGGTCGCATGGTTTACAGACACAGATTTCATTGCACCTTGGCTGAAGCTGGATGCGTGGTTTTCACGTTTGCAACTCAACCTGACATGGGACACGACTGGCAAGGTTGAAAGCTGCAAAATTATGGTGAGTTACGATGAGTGTCTCAAATGCAAATGTTTGTTATTAACTCTATTGGAGGGTGTTACAGGAGATTGTATCTGTATGCATTTTACAGGCCACATCAAGATGCGCAACGCTATTGTCAACTTTGCAAGCGATGGTTTGATGAAAAATGTATGGATGAGAGGGCTGAGGGAAATCCTAGCTTTGAGTATGTGCCAGGCCAGGAAGCAAGGCTCTCAGACGTGGCATCATTGCCGATTGTCAGAGGAAGCCATGCCTTTGGTATAAAGGAAAACAAATGGAGTGTCTTTGGAACCGGTCGGAGAATAGTAGCTGCACGAGAATTGCTCTCGCGTCCTGGACGTAATGATGAGGTTGATTGAATGTCGATGGCAAAGAAGATAGGTTTTGAGTTTGTGACGCTGATGTTTGAGAAGGAGTGGTTGTAGTACAAGTGTCCGAGATGTAGTATCCCTATTTGAGCTATATACAGAACTATTCTAGGCTATCCGACTCACTGTCGTCTTCGTGTTCACTGATGGGTTAGGGGTTAGGGGTAAGCCTGGCGCTTCTGTGGCTCAACTGATGAGGCTTTAGAGGAGAAGGGGATCAAACCGATGAGAGGAACCAATGATATTCTGTGTGTGTAGATACTGTATAAGTACTACACTATGGGTGATACATAAAGCAAGGTAAAGATATAAAGCGGACAGGTGGAGTAAGAGAAGCGCTATGTCTATGGTACATCTAATAGCCACTGAGCAAGCTGACTGATACCCCTTTGTGCTGGATTGTACGACCGTGACGGCGGTTTTAACGGTAGCTTGGCATTGGCCGGGACATTGATGAATTGTGCCCAGCCCGTCCTTCAGACGGGCGCGCGGGTCACTATTCCAGGAAGCTCACCATAGTGTGCGTGCAGCCCAGAGGGCGCACAGCACAGCGACGGGAGTGGTAACTACTACTAGGCTATCTGAGGAGTTTACTACTCACTCGGTGGGCGTTCAGAAGAGAAAGCTCTAAGTCTATTCTGTGCTACCCTACAGGGTTATATACTGTATGTAATGGCATATGCCGGGAACTATCAAGTATATACTGATAGGGTTTAGGGTCATGTATGACCCTGTAAAGGCTATCTACAGTCCGAGGGTAATCTATTACCCTAAGGGTCATCTACAGCCCGCTACAAGAATAAACTACTTGGGAATGATGTGGGTAACGTAAGCGTTATTTCAACACTCCCCCTTGCTAAGTGTACTCACAATTAAGCGCCCGCTTCGATTCAATGCTACGTTCTATCCCTTTTTAGTATTGGGATTCTCGTGCAAAGAAGTGCTGTGTACGCGAAATCTTTGGTCTTCGACTGTGCTTTAGCCCAAAGGACTATGCGAGAAGAGGTTCGGAGATACTTCGCGGACTCTCCTTTAGTCAGAGAGGATTTGAAGTCCGAGTTGCTCGCGGTACTTTACAAACAAAACGCGACCTAGATTCTTGGTCATGACGTCAGCAGGATTGTTTGTGCCTTCTATGAAGAAGGTCTTGACATGCCCCGCGGCAATTATTTCTCGGATATAATGATACCGAATGTCAATGTGCTTCGATCTCTTTTCGGTGATAGGGTTTTGTCCCATGAACAGGGATCCCATGTTGTCACCAGTAATTGGGATCGAGGTTATTTTGAAACCGATCTCCGAGAAAAGAGAAAGAAACCACATCGCTTGTCTGCATGCGTCAGACATTGCCATGTATTCGGCTTCGGTAGAAGACAGAGCAACAGTTTTCTGAAGCCTCGATGTCCAAGTAATACCTGCTCCTGCAAGTTTCACGTAGTATCCGGAGCATGATCTACGGGTATTTGGATCAGATGCCCAATCTGAGTCGGAATGGCAATCAATCCCTTTCTTAGAAGCACCATCAAAGTGCAGCCTTGTTTTCTTGGTCCCTGCAGCGCATCTTTGTAATGCTGTTCGGATGGATTGGCAGAGAATGATGCCATTTTGATGACCGCAAACGCAATGTCAGGCCTGGTTCCAATCATCAGGTATAGCAGCGAGCCGATAAGCTGCTGATACTTTGTCCTGAGTTCAGGGTCGACCTTTCCTTTGTTTGCAAACGGGGTGTAATTCCCCGGGAGCAGAGTCTCCTGTTTTCGAGAGTTTTCCATTTGGAACCTCACAAGGACTTTGTTATAATATGGGTTCTGATCAACATAGATCGATTTTCCTTCTCTTTTGATTTGAAGAGAAAGGAACTCCATAGTGGGTCCTCCATCTGTGAGATCTCCAATCACCCGGGATTCCCATCGTTTTGTGAACTGGGACATCTTTTCTTTGACGAGGGATACATTGTTCCCAAGCCACATGGTGTCATCAACATAAATGTCGGCTATGACGATATCCCCATTTTTAGCATGGTGAACAAAGATGCCGGCATCAGAGTGGCATCGCTTGAAGCCAAATTCAGCCATAGACTGATCTAGCTCCTTCCACCAGGAATGTGCGGCCTGTTTAAGGCCATACAAAGCTCGGTGGAGGCGGAACACGAGTGCTCGGTCATCTCCTTTTAGCTCATACCCAGGGGGTTGTTTCATATATATCTCCTCAGGGAGCTTTCCATAGAGGTATGCCGATTTTACATCAAGGAAAGACACATGCCAATCCTCAAGTGCAGCCAACGCAAGGGTAAGGCGCACGGTTTCATACCGAATGACGGGAGAGAAGAGTTCTTCCCAGTCAAAGTCTTTGCCTTCGACTTGACTAAAACCTTGTGCGACAAGGCGTGCCTTTTTTCGGCCATCACTTTTGGTCATGTAGACCCAGCGACAGCCGACAGGCTTTCTGCCAGATGGGAGTGGGCAGGGATCACGAATTACACCGCGTTCTCGCAGGATGTTTAATTCTGCTACTTCCGCGGCGTACCATGCTGCTTGCTCGGCCGCAGGGCGCGAGGCAATGTCCTTATGATGGACAGGTGTCCATCCTGCTTGCATGAGGTCATGGACTTCGACCGCACGCTGTAACAGGAAATTTAGGAGCTTGGCTCCCCCTTGCGCAGTATCTGCGTCTGTTATCTCCGTTGACTCTGGTTCTTCCCCTTGGGGAGTATCTTCCTGATTCGTCGTATCAGGGAGTTCCGGGCGATTTGATCTGGGAACAGTTGTCTTCTGTTTCCTAGGTTGGGAGCGTTTTTCATGCTCAACCTCCCTACTGTTTTCGATCTTGCTTTGGACCGGATTCTTTTCCAGAGTTTTGGGTAACTTTCGTTCCCGTCCCGATCTTCGTAGGGGGACGTCACGTTCAGGGACATTCGGTTGCGGTCTCCTTTGTTGGGATGGACCAGCTTCCGGCTGTTTGTCGTTATCCTCTTTAGGAGGAGGAACTGATGACGATGGTGTAGGTTCCTCATCGTCATCAAAAGGGGAAAAAAGCTGAGGAAACGGGATATCTTCGTCTGAAGATGGTGGCACTCCCGTTCCTGTATCACCGTGATCAGCATCGTGATTTTGATTTGGAGTTAAATCCGGGATCATCCCTAGATCCGAGTCTCCTT